>JASCZW010011550.1:0-31582 GCA_034211315.2 Aedes japonicus
TATCAAGTTGCAAAATAAACATTCATTAAAGCCTGTTATCGCATTTAATTTATTGTTGGCTTTTTGCGTGAGTCTATCGCTTAGGTTAGTTGACGGGATGGGGAGAAGGTTAGAGAAGAGAATTATTCACTGCTTTTTTCATAAACAGAGGTAAGCAAAATGTATTAAAGTATTATCGTAAGGTTGACATTTTTTTAAGCGAAAGATAATTTTCAAACATTTCTTTAAGAAATAAGAATACAATGAAGATGGAATAAAAGCATAACTAACATCTTGGAGGTAGCAGCAGACTCAAAAAATATGAGTGTGAAGTGAAGCCAGATTCGATCTGCCACAAACTGTCAAGTGAAGACAAGAGAATAAAATAGCAGTCAATGGGAAGTATTGATATATTATATTAAATATTTTCTTGTTTAAAAATAAGTTGAACATACTTTTTTCTTATTTGCATTGCGAAATGGTTAAAGAATGTGCAACTTTCCTAATTGTAACGCATATTTTATCATTAATTGGACCAATTTCGTTAATACCTTGAGAATAAATACTTGTACCTAAGTTATAACCATACGAGAGAAAATCTCTTACCGATAACTTGATATATTGTAAAAATAAACATGATTGTTTTAATCATGAAATAAATTTTAAACTCAAAATTTCAATTAAACGAAAAAAGTTCAATGTAAACTACACGCGATGAAAATGATCGTCAAAGCAAGTTTATTTAGATGTATTCAAACGTAAACTTTTGTTTATTCTAGCCACAAATATATCTTAAATTTGTTTCTAAAGTATTTTATTTCAAAAAAAAAAGTAACGTGATTCAAGAAGTCATTGTTTGTTTTGAAATTATTTGCCATAAAAATAAATGTCAATATGGATTTGACAACGCGTAATTGAACAGAAGATCGAGGTAGGCTTTGCGTGTGGACGGACGTCAAGTCTGATTTCTCGGTGGCATTTTTTTTTTTTGCTCTTCTGAAATATGAAAATCAATAGTTTTTAGTGAAGAAATTCAGTTCTCTTGTTACTGAGTCTATGTTGATGAGTTGTGACCTGATCGGTTGTTGTTTTGTCTGAAAATTGTTTGCTATTTTGCACTGCTACATACGTGTTGGATTTCAAGCTTCCGGAAGTATCTGGTGGAAAAATGATTAATTTACTGGCGTGATAGGTGACAGATCAGTGTGATTTTGAAAAGTGCACTGAACTTAAAGAATCCGAGTTACATTAGTATTTGTGACTACTGCCTGCAAGAATAACAATGTTGCATCCCCGATGATGGTCAATTGCTTCACGCATCGATCAGCTAAGTATTTTCCCGTATCTACCTATTTACCTTTAATCTTACTCTTTTATTTCTGTCTAATTTGAACTCCATAATAAGATGTCTTTAGACTGCTTGTTTGATGGTTCCAGAATATTCGCAGTGATAAGTCATTTTAGAAGTGTTAGAAAATGATGTAATGTAGTGTAACGATGCAATGTCTGATCAAATGTTTTAATGTTAAAGCGTAGGGTCAAATAATAAAATACATGTACATAAATGCGGTCATATAGTTATTCAACACCGGAAGCACCATTGAAAAGCGTAGTAAAATGCCGACGCAGCATCTGGCATGAAACGTGAAAGTCGTATAGATGAGCGGCCCGGTTGAATACTCGCTGTAATCCACCCATGGCACCGTTCATGCTGTAGTTGGTACGGCGGAGAGGTAGTCTTAGATTCATATTGTTTTGAAGCGCTCTAGGTTGAACGTTTACATTCATTGGCCCCAGGACAGCAGAGCAGCCTATTCTGCCTTGTAATGTATCTACAACAAGAAGCGTCCTCGAGGTTTCTCTTATGGTACGGAGAAGCTCCAGCTCGATCAGCTGGCAACGATTTTCATAGCTAGGCAGATGAAACGGGTTCCTCCACAGCAGATTCCTTAAAACAAATCAAAGAAAGCTTCGTTGAACGGACTCGATTCTCTCAGCTGCGTTGTTGTAATTTGGGTTCCAAACTGTAGAACTGTACTCCAATGTGGATCGCACCAGCGAACAGTACAGTGATTTTTGGCAGTAGGTGTCGGAGAATTTTTTTGCTACCCTGAAGATGAAGCCCAATGTCCTCGACGCCTTATCAACCACATACGAGATGTGTTGCTTGTAAGAAAGTGGAGAGTCCAGAATAATTCCGAAATCTTTTACTTGATAAACACGATCTATTGTTTATCCTTCTAGTCTGTAAGTAAATATGATCGGTTCTTTCTTACGAGAAAACGTAATTACCGAACACTTCGCAGGGTTAACTACCATTCTGTTTAAATTACACCAGCTAGCATGGAATAAAGCTTCGAATTGACGTTGGAGGAAGATGCAGTCGTCGGTCGCACGAATCCGAAAGAAGATTTTAAGATCGTCTGCATACGATAGTCGTGGGCCTTCGATGACCAAATTCACATAGTTGAAATAAAGTAGGAAGATCAACGGTCCCAGGTGACTTCCTTGAGGTATACCTGACGTGGCTGGATAAATGCTGGATTGGCAGTTCCCAATATTGACGATCAGCTGTCGATCGGTCAGATATGAGCGAAACCATCGCAGAAAGTTGCCGCTAAGCCCAAGTTTTTCTAGTTTCGCAATCGCAATGGCGTGGTTCAGCTTGTCGAATGCTGCTGACAAGTCGGTATATATGACGTCAGTTTGAGCCCGTTCAGTCATACTATCCTTGATATACGATATAAGGCACAGTAGATTAGTGGTGGTGGAACGACCGGAAGTGAAAGTGACCGGAATTTCATCCGGTCTTCATTATGTACAAGTTTAACCTCGCACAATAAAGGATCAGTTTTTTGTATGAATAAAATATCGGTTTTCAACATAATTTGAAAGAAAGTTTGTGAATGCTTATTTTTGATACACTCCTTATGTTCTGGTATAGATTTCAATATTTACCAGAGAAAACCGGATCTCGGAGGGCCCCCCTAAGTGGCCATTATGGTCAAAAATTCACAGAATGACCTCCGAAGACCTATTTTTGAAAAATCATAATGTTTGATATGCCGCAAGCCATAATTTAGTAAAAAATTTAATATGGCCACTTACTCCATACTGGCCAGAATGGTAAGAGATTGAAAAAATGACCTCCGAAGAAAAAGTATTACTAAAGCATGAAGTTTGATGTGTCACAAGCCAGGTTTTGATAACGATTTCAATATAGTCACTTTCTCGGATGAACTCACTATCCGGCAGGGTCTCCTTAAGTGGCCAGTATGGTCGGAAATCCGCAGAATGTCCTCCGAAGACCTAGTCTATTAGAATATGGTAAAGTTTGATGTTTCGTAAGCCAGGTTTTGAAAAGATTTGAATATGGCCACTTTTCCGGATGAACTTGGATTCCGTAGGGCCTTCCTAAGTAACCAGTATGGTAAAACACCCTCAGAATGTCCTCCGAAGACAAAGTGTTGCAAAATCGTGAGGTTTGATGTGTCGCAAGCCAGGTTTTGGTAAATATTTCAATATGGCCACTTTCCCGGAGGAACTCAATATCCGGCAGGGCCACTCCAAGCGAGCAGTATGGTCAGACACCCTCAGAATATCCTCCGAAGACAAAGTTTTGCAAAATCATGAGCCAGTTTTGGTAAAGATTTGAATATGGCCACGTTCCCAGAGAACCTCGGATCCCGCAGGGCCCCGCGTAGTGGCCAGTATGGTCAGGAATCCTCAGAATGTATTCCAGAGACCTAGTTTCGCAATATTATGAAGTTTGATATGTCGCAAGCCAGGTTTTGGATAAGATTTGAATATGGCCACTTTTTCGGAGGAATTCGGATACCGCAGGGCCTCTTTTAGTGGCCAGTATGGTCGAAAATTCCTAAAATGTCTTCTGATGACCTAGTTTTGCTAAATTATGAAGTTTTATATGCCGCATGTCATGTTTCGCATCTAAAAATATTGTGACTCCCACCTTGGAATCCGAAACTACGGAAATTTTCGGAATTACCAGTAAAGATCCACAAACTAGGATAATTTTGTGATCTATTGTTAAAAACCGCATCAATATCCGATGGCTAACGATTGAGTATCATTAATTTTAAATTTGATTTTTTCTTTCTCAGAGGGGTTGGGGACGTACGTGTTAATTTAATTTAGAACACAGGACTACGTCAATTTTTTCTACGTAGGATTTTTTCTACGCATCAATTTCATTCTTGATATCTGGCCAGACACTATCGAAGAATTCATAAATGTTATGCCTTGTCTTTAAAAGAATATAAACCCCTTCAGGCCTAAGGGGTCATGTTTGAACCCAAAAGGAATGTGGCTGTATAAAATCACAGACTGAATCAAATCAATTTTTGTATCTGGAAAATATATAAAACATATGAGTTAATTGGCGACCTAGAACTTCTTGAACATAAAAAAGTTCAAGAAGAAATAAAAAATGCCTTATTAATTGTGTAAAGTTTTGTTTTTTTCAAGGTGGGGTGCAATAAGAAGACGGGCCGGTTTTGAGAGCGTACGTATGCTTCAACTATAATAAAAGGTTCCAAGTAAGTACAAATATTATCTTCATAATCCAAGCTTATACTCACAATTCGGTAGCCTTTTGTATCGTACACCCTATTGTTTGCCTAAGCCTCACACGAGGTACAACCTCCAATGTTAAATAAGAAATAATGATTTTATTAATAACTTAAATAAACTTACTTTACTATTTCTCTTGTCAGGTTTTCCTAGATCAGCCAGCCGATATCGGCTAACGGACTTAGAAATAAACTTATGAATTCACTTTATTTTTAGCTCTTACTAACCGCACTTTATCTCACTGGAAAATTGTATCGCGGATTGTCTTTGTCGATACCGCAAAAGTTCGATTGTCATATCATCAATTGACGTCTGACATCTGTCACCATTCAATCCTGACGCGAAGCTTTGACAGCTAAATGCGTCACGTTAAAGTCGGAAGATGACAGGGTTGCCAGTTTGCCGTTATATGCGCCGTCATCTTTCGAATGCCATTGACCTTCTGAGCAACTTCGCCGAAGTCTCGAAATTTGTATCTTATCAGGATCACACAATAAAACATCGTGATCTATTGTTAAAAACCGCATCAATATCCGATGGCTAACGATTGAGTATCATTTATTTTAAATTTGATTTTTTCTTTCTCAGAGGGGTTGGGGACGTACGTGTTAATTTAATTTAGAACACAGGACTACGTCAATTTTTTCTACGTAGGATTTTTTCTACGCATCAATTTCATTCTTGATATCTGGCCAGACACTATCGAAGAATTCATAAATGTTATGCCTTGTCTTTAAAAGAATATAAACCCCTTCAGGCCTAAGGGGTCATGTTTGAACCCAAAAGGAATGTGGCTGTATAAAATCACAGACTGAATCAAATCAATTTTTGTATCTGGAAAATATATAAAACATATGAGTTAATTGGCGACCTAGAACTTCTTGAACATAAAAAAGTTCAAGAAGAAATAAAAAATGCCTTATTAATTGTGTAAAGTTTTGTTTTTTTCAAGGTGGGGTGCAATAAGAAGACGGGCCGGTTTTGAGAGCGTGCGTATGCTTTAACTATAATAAAAGGTTCCAAGTAAGTACAAATATTATCTTCATAATCCAAGCTTATACTCACAATTCGGTAGCCTTTTGTATCGTACTCCCTATTGTTTGCCTAAGCCTCACACGAGGTACAACCTCCAATGTTAAATAAGAAATAATGATTTTATTAATAACTTAAATAAACTTACTTTACTATTTCTCTTGTCAGGTTTTCCTAGATCAGCCAGCCGATATCGGCTAACGGACTTAGAAATAAACTTATGAATTCACTTTATTTTTAGCTCTTACTAACCGCACTTTATCTCACTGGAAAATTGTATCGCGGATTGTCTTTGTCGATACCGCAAAAGTTCGATTGTCATATCATCAATTGACGTCTGACATCTGTCACCATTCAATCCTGACGCGAAGCTTTGACAGCTAAATGCGTCACGTTAAAGTCGGAAGATGACAGGGTTGCCAGTTTGCCGTTATATGCGCCGTCATCTTTCGAATGCCATTGACCTTCTGAGCAACTTTGCCGAAGTCTCGAAACTTGTATCTTATCAGGATCACACAATAAAACAAGTTAAAAATACTCAATTTTGCATGCTCACTGGCGCCATGTAGCGGTGGAATTCTGAGCAAAACGGTACAACTTCTGGATGATCTTGACCTTTTGAATAACTTTACTGAAGACCGCACCTTTGCAGATAATCAAGAATTCCAAGATATAGTATCATGAAGGTATCTGAATTTAGAGGATGCTAAACCGCAGTATTCAACTGTGTGTTGCAATGACTTTTCCAAGTTAATCCGTAATTATGACTAGTAGTGAACGTACAACCTTTAAACATGCGTAAAATAACATAATCATTTGGTAAAACCTTTCCATATTGTGTTGGTACATTTTCAGAGAGCTTAGTTACTTTATCAAATTTAGTATGGAGCATGTACGTATGAGACATAACATTTTATTTATGATATTTTGAATTGTTAAAAATTGATGAATGAATATTTTTGATATTTGAATTACAGGGTGCGGCAGAAAATAATGCGGAAATGTTCAAACCTGAGTATTGGGTTAATTCGTGTAGCTAGTGACTAATTTCTGTCGAAAGTGTATTTGGTTATGTTTAATTTCAAGTGCTGCTTCCAAACATTCTATTAGTTTTTTGCAAATTCGTCGAAATGTTTGCGAAAGAAGTGATCACCAGTTTGTTGCTCGCCCAGAAGAAGCTGAAAGAGATTGCCAAGGTGGTAGGGTGCTATTTGGCAACAGTTTACCGCATAAAAAAAGTCCCTGCAGGATGGTCCTAAGCAGCGGAAGCCGGGAAGCGGACGTCCGCGCTTTGCCCGCACGTCGAACGTGATCAAATCGGTCCGTGCAAAAATTGCTCGCAACCCGGTGCGTTCCATAAGAAAACTTGCAATGGAAGCCAATATTGAGGAGAAATCAATGCGGAGAATCATCAAAGAAGACCTGCATGCATCTTCCAGAGCCAAAGTGAAACGCCACTTGATTACGGACCGGGTCAAGAAACTACGAGTGACTCGTTCCAAGAGATTGTTTTCCTTGTTGAACAAGGAAAAACTGATAAACCTGTTCTCCGCCGAAAAGCTTTTCAGCATCGATGCTGTGGCCAACAGCTGCACGGACCGGTTCATTTCACAGCAGAATATGAAGATCGTTCCGGAAAAAGTGAAGTTCAAATTTCAAACCAAACATCCGGTTGGTGTCATGATGTTTGGCTTGGTGGCGTCCAACGGTTTGAAAATGCCGCCTGTTTTCATTGATGCTGGAGTTAAAATCAATACCGAAGTGTATATCGGTATTTTAAAGGACCAAGTGCTTGCCTGGGTGAAGGTCAACTTCTCCGAGGACCAAAACGTTGTCCTACAGCAGGATGGAGCGCTGTGTCACACGTCCAATCGAACCCAACAATGGTTGAACGATAACATGAAGTTTTGGCCGAAGGATTTGTGGCCCCCTAGTAGTCCAGATCTTAATCCGTTGAATTATTTAATTTGGGTATATTTTGAAGCACGAGCCTGCAAAACGTCACACCCTAGTGTGAAAACCCTGAAGTCAACCATAACACAAACATGGCAGTCAATGTCGGAGGACTACGTCCGGAAAGCATGCTCTAGCTTCCGGTGTCGGCCAGAGGATGTTATTAATAAAAATGGATGTTATTAATAAAAAATGCTTGAATTAGTTGAAAATGGGATTTGAAAGAAGTAGAACAAATTTTCGCATTATTTTCTGCCGCACCCTGTAGCCGCATCTTGAAAAGAAACCGATGAATAGTTGAGTTATTACATTCAAAGTGTTGCAACTGTTTGTGACAGTCGCTATGTTTCAAATTTTCATATGACATATCCTTGCTGGAAGATACACTCTACGTAAAAAAACTGACATCAAGAAACTCATGGATTAAAATTATTGAACGAGAAAATATATGTTGAACAAAAGTGAAATTGAGAATGACAAACCATATGACAACATAAAATAAGACAAACGAACAATTAGAAAACTAAACTGAAACCTACATCCACACAACATCTTCTACTGAAAACGAGAAAAGTTTGTAATCAAAGGTTTATGATTGACCCCTGAAGATGTTCAGCTACATCCCATCTCTTTTTATGAATTATTTCTGTCTGTCTGAAAACAAATGTTTTGATGTTTCCGCGGATGACCCACGGCCTATATCCCATCTCATACACATAGGACGGCAACCGAGGCTGCCAAGTTATCGTGAAATTTCTCAAATATCATTAAAGCCGTTGTCCCGCTGCGAAGGGTCACAGCAACCTCCTTAACGATCGCCTGTCACCTGGCGCCACCAACTGAGCCCCCTCCTATCTCAAGCTCCACATTTGAAATACCATCTTCATTCCAATGCCACGGAGCTCGAATGTTCCGGGATTTATCCAATTGCCATGCAAATGTAATTAATTATTATCTCGATACTTTCTACCAGTTTCTGTCTTCATTCCGCGATGGCAATCGAATCGCTTCAACACAGTCGCAACCATTCCAGGGCCAAGCAACTTTCCTCCAAGCAAGCATTATTCATGCGGAATTATCCGTCCCAGAGAGGACCTCCGTTTTGAAGAGTTTCACTCTCCTAGATATCGATCTGCAGCAGAACACAATCCCGCTACGGGCCATCTTGTCTGCTGTGTTCGAAAAATCCCCCGTTCACAATTCAACGGATTCGGTTCCGGTATCCCGTGCCCGCCTCAGCCCCAGCCCCTTCGTAGATATTTATTTCTCTATTATTATTTCATTTTTTTTTTTCGGCCCCATCTACTATCGCAGATCCACAATCTACCTCCTGAAGAAACACTGCGTCCTTTCATCGACGACGACGACGACGACGACGAAAGAACACTCGCAGGGGGAGGAATCTTCAGATCCACAGAGCTGCCGCAGAGGTTGAAATGCAAATGCAGCACCATTTCTGCACTCAGCGACGGCAACGACATTGGACGGATCGTGTTCCATAATTCATTCGCGGCCAGCAGCCTTTGACTGTGCGCTATGGGCTTCTTATCGATTTCGGCGTGCAGATATGGTTCATATTACAATTATTTCCTATTCACGGCGAGGCGGTTCATTTGAATGGGGGGGGGGCTGCGAGCGTAGAACCCGCATTTAACGGCAGTTGTTGTCGTGCTCCGGTTGGCCTTCCTGCATGAGCGCTATATAGTATTGTGTGGAGAGGCAGAACCAGAACAGAATCGAACATACTTTATCGGGATTTTATGATCGAACTGTTCAGGGAAGACCGTTGGGTTTCGGATTCAGTTCGTTCTAAACGGCGGTGGTTTGTACTCGTACCTACCCTTGAAAGCAGATGGTTTCCGGGAAGAAAGCTGATTGTTTTGTACTTTCGTCGATGGATTTCGGAGCAGATTGCCGTTGGAGTAGCTAGTTTTTGTTTTGCCTAGAGGAGGTATGCATCGTTCATTGTTCATGTATGACAGAAATTCAACTCATTCAAGCGTTATCGGACAATCAACTAATTCGATAATTGCGTCATTCTTTCTTTTCTGTTTCTCACCATGGAGACCAGTAAAATAACAACCTTTCTGTTTCAGTTGGTTTTACAGTTTTACACACACTTAGAAAATTTTACAGTATTCGTAATTTTACCGAACTTTCAACAGCTGAACAGCTCGGTAATCAAATTTACGGTTCGGTAAAATATGACAGTTTCGGTAATTTTTACCGGAATACTGTAAAATTTCACCGAAAACCGGTAAATCGGATTACCGAACGTTCAGCTGTTGAAAGTTCGGTAAAAATTACCGAATACTGTAAAATTTTCTAAGTGTGCAGAATCCTATTTATTCAGTCACCTCAAATGTCAATGCCTACTCTCACCTAAATCATGTGTCTTTTGTGATTGACTGTGATTGACATTATCATCATTAACTAATTTACTACAACTTTCGGCCATCTTGACAAATGCGATGTCCTCATCGTCAATCATCATCAATCATCAACATTATCATCAGAAATATTATTGTGCAACCACCTCCTCATGTTTTGAGGAGAACATATCGAATTAAAAGGCCCAAGTAACACCAAATGTTTGATTGCATGCATATATGCTCAAATGTTACAAATGATTATGTCACCATTCCGAAGATAGAAAACCTTGGTGGAGCCTATGAAACATAATTTATGTTTTCTAATTGTCAAAAACAAAAAATTCTAAAACATTAGTGTAACAAATTTCGTCGGCAAAAAAAGTTTTCGTCAACTAGGTTCTTACTATGGGACTCCAAGCTTACTAGATCGGTGTTTTTACCACTCGACCGTCTCGACATATGAGACAGAAAATAGTCAGGATCCTCTTAAGCCCTACCATTATCCTATTAACCAACCTTATAGGGGACTTAAATAGATATTCACTTTGATATTGATTTAAATTATAAACATTGATAACAGATGTTATCATACAAGCGATGTCATGTTATCAAGCAATTTCATCAATTCTGATGTTCGATCATGAAAGCAATTCGCAACTGGAATTTTCAATATTTCATGCTAGCAAAACCGAACTAGGTTCAGTGGCAAACGAGTATGTGACATAAATAAATATAGTTTATATATATATCTATCTTAATGAGAGCTCAAAAACTGTCTTTTTCCGTCCAATACGGCGCTAATCAAACATACCTGACAAGTTTTGTTGACGTTTGACCTTTCTCGCATATGTTTGTTTCTTGAAATACGGAAGACTTAAGTGGATGCATTTATGAAACAAAACATGCAAACCAAATGTTACACGTAAACAAAGATGTCCTAGCTAAAAAACTCCAAACCCATGTATGACAAATAAAGGGCGTATTCGATAAAAATGGCACACACATATATACTCATCAAAATTAAACTGATTATCGGATTTTCTTGAAATTTTCAGGGAATGAAGAACTACTAATGAGTTTTGATTTACAACATTTGTTTTATTCAATTTCGTCTCCCATCCCGAATGCCCGCACCTTCCTTTTCACTCCACCCATCAAATTTTGTACAACTGATTTTCCCAGTGTTTTTGTTGTTTTTACCCAAATTTTCTTCAATTGAGCTCTGTTTTTATAGTTTTGGGATGTTTGCGAAGTTCCGTTTTCACAATTGCCCAGAATTTTTCAATTGGACGAAGTTCCGGTGAATTTGGTGGGTTCATATCCTTTGGCACAAAATTGACTCCGTTGGCTCGGTACCACTCCAATACGTTTCGAGCGTAGTGGCAGGATGCTAGATCAGGCAAAAACAGAGTTGATCCTTTGTGCTTCTTAATGAATGGCAAGAGACGCTTCTTAAGGCACTCTTCCGTGTAAATCGCACCGTTTATTGTTCCGGAAGTGATAAAGGGAGCACTTATTTCACCACATCCGCAAATCGCCTGCCAGATTAGAAACTTCTTTGCAAATTTCGATAGTTTCTTCTTTCGAACATCCTCCGGAACATCCAACTTCGACTTGGCAACGAAATATTCTTGCCCAGGAAGTTGACGGAAGTCGGCCTTGACGTATGTTTCGTCATCCATCACGATGCAACCGGATTTGGTGAGCAGCTTCGTGTAAAGTTTCCGGGCGCGGGTTTTCGCAGTGATGTTTTGTTTTTCATTCCGGTTTGGGACTTTTTGCACTTTGTAAACATGTAACCCAGCACGCTTCATGGTTTTCTGCACAAAACCGACTGACACCTTAGACTTTTTAGCGACATCTCGAATTGACATGTTTGGACGGTTCTTGAATTGTTGTACGACTTTCCTGGCCATTTTACTTTCCATTGGACCACTTTTACGACCACTCCCTTCCTTCCTTTGGACACTCAGACGCTCCTTGAAGGTTCTTATTACACGAGACACAGTTGTATTTGCAATTCCAAGCCTTTTAGCAATCCACCGGTGGGACGCCCCTGGATTTTGATTGTGAGTGCACAAAATTTTCTCACGGACAATTTCTTATTTCGACGACATGACAGGAACTACTAAATGTATAACTATGAAACTTGGCAGATAATACACTATGGATAAGATCTACTCAAATTTCTAAGTTTTTTACTCATACGATTCAAAAGTTACAGAAGATTTTCTGTGTGCCATTTTTATCGAATACACCCTTTAAATTAGTCGATTAAATTAATCTAGATTTGAATTGCATAAAACGAACACCTTCATGACTTAACTAGTCAGATCACACTGTTATAGATCTACAGCATGACACATGAAAAATAAAACTTGAATACATATGTTTTCGGTGCTACTTAGGGGAGTACTTGAAATTTGAAATCCATGTTGGGTAGGGAACGGCTTAATCAGGGGTGACTGTTTCAATAAGTAGTTAAGAAAAAAAGGTCTGAAACCTCTACATTTTCCAAATTATTTCTCTTTTAATGATACTATAGGCGTAGCCAGGATTTCAAATAGGATGGGGCAAGATATTTTTTTTAGAGAGAGAGAGAGAGAGAGAGAGAGATAAAAAAAGAGAGAGGGAGAGAATTACACCGTCTTCAACCAGCGGCTGCACATAACATTATACAACGGACAACACAACGCTCGGTGGACCAGTAGAGTAGGGACTTTTTCAAGTTCCACCGGCTAGAGCAGGGATCGATCCCTCACTTTGTGACAATCCGCCTGAACGGCGGGTAGATTATTCTCTCTGCGCTTACCCAAAGTACTTTACAATACCCATCAAATTTTGGCAACAAGATTCAACAATTCTAGCCTTGCTCTGGAATTAAAAAAACAAAAAGGATTTTAAAAACCTAAGGTTTTCTACAGGTTTCAAAATCGAACCGCATTAAATAGCAACCGTGGTCAAATCTAGCGGATACTGTCATGTGTCGAAATATTCACTTTACAGTCGTGTTGGATTTGTGTATAGTATAACCACCGAGTTTGTTCACAGTTTGTACTGAAAATGTAATTTTCCTCCACCCACACTGAAAATAAAATTTAGTTTTATAACGATATCGAAGGACTAACAAATCTATTCGTTGGATTCGTTGTAAATCAATTTTTACTTTTCAAGAAGCTACATTCGAACTCAATCCCACACGCGTAACTGTCTAAAACACGAAGCATTTATTTGAAGAGAAGAGATTGAACGATTGAAGAGAAGCAGCAATTGGTTGGTCTTCATGAAATTCATTTCGTGCACTGTACAAAGAGTTCATTACGATAGCATTTCACATGACAAGCATTAAGAATGTTTCTTAAAATTTACGAGACATTTGTTCTAGGTACAAAATCCATGTTTACGAAACGAGAGAAAGCTAATTTACGAAAATAAATTTTCAGTGTATATATTGACAAAGCAACACAGCAAGAACACCGTTTTCCCCCATAGATACAGAAAAAATCTTTGAGCCAGCTCATCGAATCTTCCGGTCAACCTCTAAGCATCTTTCTATAAGGTACTAGGTGGGTCTGTATTGAGTTATCTCAAATAATATTAATCCATCCTATGTATCACAACACATAGCGATTGATTGAGTGAATTGGAGATAATGATATCATTGAGTATAGGATCAAGTCTCCCCCGGTTGGGGGGTAGGGGGGAGCCTGGACATCAATAG
Organism: Aedes japonicus; assembly: GCA_034211315.2. NCBI lineage: Eukaryota > Metazoa > Arthropoda > Insecta > Diptera > Culicidae > Aedes > Aedes japonicus. The sequence continues at coordinate 13,648 of JASCZW010011550.1, forward strand.
AAGCATAAAGTTTCCAGAAGGCATGAAATGCATCTACACACTCTTTCTTTTACCAAACCCCTTAATCACAATTTCAAATGGATTCGCATAGATTCTTCTTAAGAAGCTTCTATAGGATTGGTACAGTTGTAAAAATTGAAAGTTTATAAAAAAAAGTTTGCTTTGAGCATCGGCTGTGAAAAATTGTGTTGATGCTTTTTTACGCACTATTTTGTTATATGGCGCTTTTCGTATTGTTTCGGTTATCTATAATTCGGCGATGTGAGTAATCGAGATGTGGGGGTTCGCAGGGCTGGTGGACCGGTGGTGGGGATCACTATGAATTGTGATCCATAATATTGGTTTGCCATGCTCGCCGTACCAACATATCCTGGAGCAAGTAAACCACTATCCCATTTTGTAATTGGCTTCAATAGGTAAGAATATAATACAATAGGCAGAAATAGGTATTAATATTTAAAAAATTGAGGTGGGTTATATCTAGGATATAACCGCAAGTTTAAAGTAGGATCGCGTTGGTGTTTCCCTTCTTATGAAATTTCCTTTCCTTATTTGACTTGCATTCGGTCGAGGCGCTGGTTATTGAATTAGTTTGAAATCACCAGTATTTTCACATTGAGAATGTATGCTAGTCGCAAGCATCGTCTGGTGGTTTTTTGTGTAATAACAGCTCTCATGGAAACTACGGAGTAGCAGTCTCGGGTGGTCAATCATGTTTATTATCTTGCTCATTCACATAGCAACGGATAAAATCTTCGACTAGGATAAAACAACTGCTGTCTTGTCTCTGAAACTGGGATATGAGTCGTTTCGTCACGCCCGTATAATATCATATGTTAGATAAATTTTAGTCTTTACTATTTATAAAAATTCTCAGGGATGTTCACTTTTTGCATTTGTTTGCTACATCTTGTCATTAAATCAAGGCAACTTCGAGCTTTTCCATTGAGGCAAAAGGGGAATCTAAAGGGCGATACGGTCAAAATTTGGTCAATATCAACTTGACGTATTTCTTTCAATTTTGCATTTAAAAAACCTGAACACCCCTCATTTTGAAGGTGTGTGTGTGTAGAATGTTGCTCCTATTTTGATTTTGGAATTAACTCTTCAATTGTCAAAATGCCGTCCAAGCAAGAAGAGCAGCGTATCAAAATTTTGCTCGCGCATCGCGAAAATCCGAGCTACTCGCACGCAAAGTTTACAAAATCGCTAAAAGTTGCCAAATCAACCGTTACAAATGTAATTAAAGTCTGGATCGGGGGGAAAACGAAAACCGGAAGCCGCTGAGACGACAAAGAGAGTTGCCGGTAGTTTCAAGCGAAACCCTAACCTATCTCTCCGAGATGCCGCAAATAAGCTGGGTGTATCGTCTACAACCGTGCATCGAGCCAAAAAACGAGCCGGACTATCGACTTACAAGAAGGTAGTGACTCCAAATCGTGATGTTAAACAAAATACGACGGCCAAAGCGTGATCCCGGAGGCTGTACACGACGATGCTGACGAAATTTGACTGCGTGGTAATGGACGACGAAACCTACGTCAAAGCCGACTACAAGCAGCTTCCGGGACAGGAGTTTTATACGGCAAAAGGAAGGGGAAAGGTAGCAGATATTTTCAAGCACACGAAACTGTCAAAGTTCGCAAAGAAATATCTGGTTTGGCAAGCCATCTGTACCTGTGGCTTGAAAAGCAGCATTTTCATAGCTTCCGGGACTGTCAACCAAGAAATTTACGTGAAAGAGTGTTTGAATAAACGTCTGCTGCCTTTCCTGAAGAAACACGGTTGTTCCGTACTGTTTTGGCCGGATTTGGCATCTTGCCATTACGGTAAAAAGGCCATGGAGTGGTACGCCGCCAACAACGTGCAGGTGGTTCCCAAGGACAAGAACCCTCCCAACACGCCAGAGCTTCGCCCAATTGAGAAATACTGGGCTATTGTCAAGCGGAACCTAAAGAAGACCAAAAAAACTGCTAAGGACGAGCAGCAGTTCAAGGCAAACTGGCTTTCTGCGGCGAAGAAGGTGGACAAGGTGGCTGTACAAAATCTGATGGCAGGGGTCAAGCGTAAGGCCCGGCATTTCGGATTTGGAAAAGCGGAAGCCTAACTGAATTTTTTTTCCTGAATTTTATACTAATTGAACTTGAAAAAGAAATTTAATTTGATTTTTTAAATAAACGATTTCATCGATTTACACGCGTTTTCCCTTGACCAAATTTTGACCGTATCACCCTTTATCAACATTGACACTAAATAATAAAAAATTGAAGCAAACACTAAAATTATAAAAATTGATTCAAAAGCTAGGGGAGGGGTAGGACAACGGCCCCCTCTGGCAACGCCTATGAATGAAACGAGCATAAGCTCTATTTATTCGGCTAATGCTTCGATGCATAAATAATTATTGATCACCCATTTAGAAGTTTAGAAGAAGTTCACTGAATGTTTGCCTTGGTGTATTTTGCATTTTTTCGCATTTACCGCTCCTTCTCACATCTAGGCTTGTTGCCAGAATGTGATGTTGAACAGTGGGTTAAATGTATTGCATATATATATAATCTGAAATCACTATTTATTTCATGTTTCTTCTAGTGATTTGAGGTTGACCTATGCTTAATCATCTGGCACTATCATATGCAATAAAAAATAATCATCTGGCACTATCATATGCAATAAAAAATAAAATGTTTCCAAGCTGTCCAATAATACTCAACGATAAATCATGCTTCGATGTTGAGCGGCAGCTATGGCATCACTGTTGCTTTTTTCGATAGTCCATGTTTCCTCTCCTGTCTGTTAACCATGACTTAGCGCACCGGTATTGAAACGTCTGTCTCTTACATTTCTGGATCAACAATAGAAAAGGGCCCATCAACATTTGTAAACAAACACTTCTGAGCCCCTTTTCTCGGAACCCGTTGGCGTATTCACGCAAACCTACAGAATAATCGTGTAGGGAAACTTTCCCTACATGATGATGGTAGTTTGCGTGGGTAGCTCTACGGGTTGCCAGAAAAGGGCTCAGAAGTGTTTGTTTACAAATGTTGATGGGCCCTTTTCTATTGTTGATCCAGATTTGTTTGTTTTTAAGCGAAGCATCCCGTTTGCCGTCACAGACGCTTTGTCTAGCACTCCGTGAGAGTGAATGCAATAAGAAGTACACATTTCCAATTTGAAGGTCAATAACACACTAAAAGTTGCACGCTTGTTCCAGTTTACCCAAAATTGAGTTACTTTTACCCAAGTGGGTAAACATTACTCAGTTCTTGTAAACGAAATACGCTTATCGGTCAAGGTAAGCAATAACGGTAGAAGGTATTAAATGGAAAATACTAACTAGAAATTAGAAGAAAAAATTTTCTTCTCATTTCTAGTTACAAATATTCCACTAAACAGCTCAAACATTTTGATGAATTCTCGCGTAACTTTTCAAAAGGTCCTATGTAACATATGTAAATAAATTGAATTAATTAATACACACTATTGCTATTGCATTTATCAACATTATGTTAAAACCCGCATTTTGATATGTTTTCATAATATTAAGAAAACTGAAAATCAGCATCACGCTTCAGCAGCACAATTTGAAGAAGTTGCTATATGTGGTAGCCAGCAAAGTTGCGTTGTCACCAGTTATGGTTCAGATCCTTCGTGGGATCCTCTACAAGAAGACAGCATCGAGGAAGTGTATGTAGAAACCATCCGAAGGCACGTAGAAAGAATGGGATTGTTTTCACCGGGAAGCAAATGCGTCTGTGAAAGAGAAAGCAATCTCTATTGCTATGTGTTATGTTCTAATTTACTAATAGAATGATAATAAAAATGGAAATGACCAATGTAGCTATCATTGGAATAAAATGTCCTATGTGGCACGACCAATGTACTGTTCGGTTAAGCAAAATGTCCTATCTAACATTTTTGACGTTTTCGTTGTTATTTTCACATAAAATGCTACAAAGACCATTACTGTAGCAAATTCAACAACAATGCTGTGTAACCAAACTAACTTTTATTCTCTCCGCGTGCCTCTTAATGACATAGTCTCTGGTATATATGAGAGTCTCTTTATCTCGATATTCTCTCTATCCCGATGATTCTTTCTATCTCGATAATTGTCTATGTCTATAGTCCCTTGAAAATACTTGTGAGCAAATAACCTTCCATATGTCGATGAAAAACTGCGAAAAACCAAGTTCACTTGTGTTTGGAGTAAGCGATCGAGATTTGCAACGCAAAATGCTGCTAGGATCGTTCCAGCAGGCTAGTTCATTTCTATTCTTTCTCCCTATCTCGATGGTCCCTTTTATATCGAGATATGGAAAGTTGACTGTAAATTCATAAATGCTGATAAAAACGAATCATTTTCATCATGTTTAAGCTAGATATCAATGATAACCATGAATTTTGTCTTCTAACAATGCAACATGCGTTGAAACAATGCATATGCACTTTCACAGTTATTATCTATAACAATGATTTTCGATTTAAGACGGTTTTTTAACGACGACAAATACAACTGTGTTTTACGATGATTTTTTAAATAACGCGGTTTTTTACGAAGGTTTCCGAAATAACGCGGTTTATTTACACGGTACGTATCCCCCGTGTAAAAAAAAGATTTGAGTGTATTCACTCGCTATTAAAATATCATCTATGTATACAACCATAAACTAAATGCTTGAAACTTTTATTTGAAGAACTGCTGGAGCATAACCAAAACCAAAAGGAACTCTCAAATATTCAAACTGACCATCTGGAGTGGCAAAAGATGTAAACTTAGTTGATTCTTCTGTTAATTTAATTTGATGACATCTAGATTTGACATCTTAAATTTTCAAACCTCTTTCATTTTTCAAGTTATCAAAGAAATCATCAATAATTGGTAGAGGGAAACTATCTCGTTCTGTGTCTTTATTGAGTTTTCTGTAATCTATGCATATTCTAAATCATCGCCTTTCTTTGAAATAAGCACAATAGGGCTTGCGAATGGGGAGTTACTTTTCTTAATTACACCAGCATTCAATAAATCTTTAATTTTCAAATCAACCTTCTTTTTTTGTACAAATGATAATCGACGAAGTTTTATAATGAAAGTGATCTCCTTTCTTCAAAATTAATTGCATTGCATAATGTGTTTCTGGTTGTGTAGGTTTCTTAAAATAAATTTCTAAAAATTTTGCCAATTGATCGTTTGTAACATTTCCGAGTTTTTTTAACCCTTATAAAATACATTGGAACTGATATTAAAATTTCTGGATTTATCTATATATATGATGAACCTTCATATTTCATGTTTTGTTTGGAAACCGGATACATTCTAATATTGCAATTAATAACAGTTCAAATCACCGAATGCATAATAACATCTCGTCCGCTAATAGCATCGAGATGACCTATTACCTTATCTCGAACAACAACGAACTTAATTCTGAAATAAATATTTTGAATAAGAATAATGTTAATGCATGATCCTAACGTTTTTAGCCTTTTCCCACCTATACCCTTGTACTGTTTTCTTTTTTCAATTTGTATAATATTTTGTTTACTACTAAACAGAGATGGCATTTCGTATGATTTTTACGCCGGTGCGTGAGATTTGTACCTACAAAGAGGATACAACCATAACTCACCTCAGATCAAGTGCTCTTTTATTAGGTGAAAAATAGACAGAGTGAAAGTGTGCGCCTGTGATGGGAGTACCTGGAGTGAGTGAACCACACTCTCTCTTAAACGATCCCGCTCACGTGCTCTCATCTGTCTTCACCCACGTGCTCTCGCCTGCGATCACTTCCGCGTACACTGGGGCGAGGACGCACCAGTGCTCTTTTAGTGATTCGCTGGTGCGATTGAAAGTTAAAACATCGTCGGAGTTATAGAAAATGTCCGAAAAAAGGAAGCGGGAAGAAACATTATTCATTTTTCCTTTGTTCTGTAGCGCCAAAGCGAATTTGCAATCACTGCTGTATATTAGCAGAAGAGCCAACGCCATCTTTACCACAAAAGTTCAACTCAGTGGACGCAGTGGTTCTACGCCCCAACAACACAAAAAGAGCTCACTGGGGCGCACGCGTCAGAGAATTTAACTGCATTCGCTTCTGTGAATTTGAGAGCTCTTCTTCTCACTCTAGAGCGATCGAGTGTAGTGTTAATGAAAACTATTTTTTTCACTCACATGCACTACCCGCATGCAAACACGGGGGTGAATATAAACAAGAGAGACGAGCTCTCGTTGAGGTAGCAAGAGTGTGTGGAAAATTTAAAATCTCTCTCTACCACACTGAGGATATGGACATCACTGCTACTAAAGCTCGATTCAAAGCAAATCTGGACGCACGGTTAATTGCACCACCGCGTCCCTGGTGGTTGGAACAAAAACCGTTAGACAGCCATTTGTTGATGTTATATAAACAAAGAAATTGGTGAAACGTTTTTCTCGATTGGTGGACACATCTCGAATTTACGGATCATGGAATTTGAGAAAAGACACTTAATTGTGCACAAACATCAAGAAAATCCTTCGTGGTCTGCCTCAAAAATAGCAAAAGGGTTAAAATTGCCAAAGCCAACGGTGTGTGTTGTAATCAAACGTTACAAAGATACTCTGAGTGTGGATAGAGCACAGCGCATCTATCATAAAAGTGGTACTAGGGACGTTGAAAGGCGTGAGGTACGTGAAAGGCAACCCGTGATTTGGCAAAGAAATACGATTTCAACTTTTCCATCGTGCGTAACGTCATTTCAAGAGAAAGATATAAGCTTTTTTGTGCCGCTCCCTGAAAAAAAAAGATTAAGTAGCCAAAAGCGAGCACGATTACTATACGAACGAGTTTTCACGAGTCTTGATGGCTGTATATGAATGGATGACGAAACATATGTCAAAATGGATTATAAACAAATCCCCGGACGAAAATTTTACCTGGCAACTGGTCGTGGGGATATCCCTTCTGCTTGAGAATTATTGATTTGGTAAGGAATCTGCAGTTGTGGCCTCAAACCAAGGTTTTCATCACATCTCAAACAATAAGGCTTATTCTGCGCATAGCGTGACTCGAGAAGAGTCGATTCCGACTCGCGCGACGCGAATCGACTAATGTAAATCAAATGGAAGACGCGCATCGAGAATAGTCGAAAGCGACTCTTCTCGAGTCACCCTAGAAGTAGAATAAGCCCAAATGACGCCGAAGGTTTACATTAAAGAATGTCTGAAAAAGCGGATTTCACCCTTCATTCCGCAGCACAAGAACAACGTTACGTTTTGGCCGGATCTAGCCAGCTGCCACTACTTTAAGGAGGTACTAGTTTGCTGCAAACTATGTAATTTTGGCGATTAATCCTCCAAATTGCCCTGAGTTCAGACCGATCTAAAAATATTGCGAAGCGAAAACTTCGAGGATGCGGTAAAGAAGTGACAAACGCACAACAAATGCGTTTAAAGTGGAATAAGTTCGCAGGTACAGTGTTACCAGCGACTGTGCAGATCATGATGGCATCGATCACAAGTAAAGTGCGACAATTCATTCGAAATGGTTATATGTAATAACTTGTTACATATCGTTTGAAAGCTGAATAAACACGCTTTTGTTTGTCGTTTTGATCAACCGTGTGTGTTGTTTAATTTTTGAGTTATGATCACTTAAATGCGTCCAAATTTACTTTAAATCGGGCCTTAACCACGGCGCGTATAAGTGAGATAGGGCTACCCGCGTCAAACAAAACTTTGGAAGAATTACAGTTATTAGTACGAGACACTGAAGAAGCCTGCACATTGTAGACGAAATACGCGTATCTGTCAAGATAAGCAAAGGTAGTTGGAAATAAATGGAAAATACTATTTTTTCTTTTAATTCCTAATTACAGTTGTTAAAAAATTTAAAATCTACCAGTCTGTAATATCCTTTTCTTATTACTTCGTCCTCTGAACCGTCTTCTTGATCCAAAACTGCGTTGATTATTGGTTTAGTTGCTTGAACGGCTGTCCTTCTATTGATGTCTAGCTTTTCGGAATTTCTCTCTTCTCTCGTCTGATTCATTCTACAGTTAGCAGCCATATGTCCAGGTTGATTGCAAGAATAACAAACGAAAGATTTCCGAATCGAAGGGTGGTCTTCAATCCTCATTCTTCAAAACGCCTGAATTCTGTATTCAGGCTGGATTCTTCAACGGTCCGTCTACGATTCATTCAACGATGTATTCAACTAGTACTTGTTCGGATAAATTCAACTGCTGTCCAACTAGTTTCTTGTTTTGAACGTAATCCAAAAACGGTTCACGGCCAAACCATTTAAGTTGCTCCAAATTCTTTCGTAGCTCAAACATACTCACAACTGATCCAAACATTCCACGAAGATCTTCCAAAGTTTTAACATAACGTCAGCTCGAGAGTGAAGCCATGTCTTTGCGTTTCCTCTAAGCTGTTTCATGACTACTAGCTTTATCAGGTGATCTTTCAATCCCAAAGCGAGCTTCGTGTTTTCCACAATAGAAAAGAAATGATTCACCACGTTCCCAAAATAACGGCAAAAATGTTAGTACACGACACGAAAATTGTTGGCAGATAATCCAGTTCCATGTCCAAATGGGTTCCCCTGGCCTTGACATCCACCTTGACATGGCTTCAGCACAATCTTCAACCAGGATTGTCACAACCGGGTTCTTGATTTCTTCAGTTCTCAAGATGTCCAGAGTTCACCAATTAGTCTGAAGTCTTCTGACAGCGCAGCAACATCCACTTCTGAGTTTGTGGAGACCAGTGAAGTAGGTACCTAACAATCTTTCTGTTTCAGTTGTTTTTCAGTCTCCTCAATTGTCAATGCCTACTCTCACCTAAATCATGTGGCTACTGTGATTGACATTATACATTAACATCATCAACTAGTAAAATTGATCTTTATTTTCATTGTCTGTCTTTTATACTAAATGTAACATTGTAAGTGTTTTAGCCCATTGGGCTCTTCAGCTTTGTTTGAGTGTTTTATGTGATTGATGTGTTTAGTGTGTTTTGTGATTTAATATTTTTTTTTTGTTTCAGTTCAGCCCATGAGGGCATTGTTTGAGTAAAAATTTGATAACCTAGTTCTAAAGCTACAACTACAACTACAATTTGAAAATCCTAGGGGTGGGGAACCAGATTCCGAATGATCTGGTGATCCGATGTCAGGCAGCGTGCCCTGTACCGATTGATAGACTCACTAAAGCGATCGTCGAGCATTTTATCTCGGCCAGACGGTGGACCTCAGATGTTCTTGTCCTCGGAGGGGTGTTCAGGATCATCCTGAGGAACTTATTTTGAACACGCTGAAGCTTCAGGTGATGTGTTTTGCGCAACTCTCCCAGATTGGCATGCCGTACTCAATGACTGGAAGTATGATTTGCTTGTAGACAGCAAGCTTGTTTTCAGGGATAATGTAGACCTTCTGTTGATCAATGGGTACAGTAGCTTCAACAGAACGTTGCACTTTGTGACAGTTTTGTCAACCTGTTCCCTGAAGATAAGCTTGCTGTCTATTCTACTTCTCAAGATAGACAGCTGATTTGGCCCATTCCACCGTTGTGTTGTTTAGGCTTATTTTACAATCCTCAGGCGGAACAAGTCTGGGAGAGTTTGAGTGTGGGAAGAGGATGACCTGGGTCTTCGCCGCGTTGATACAGATCTTCCAATCGGTGAAGTATTCAGACAGAACATTCAGGCTTCGCTGCAGTTTCGCTGTAAGCGCTCTTGTTACCCTACCATTGTGGACGACTGCGGTATCATCGGCGAACAACGACAGAGATCCATTTTCAGGGGCGGGGGTATATCCGAGGTGAATAGGTTGAACAGAAGTGGACCTAGTATACTTCCCTGCGGAACACCGGCGGAAATTTCCTGTGCATCAGAAACTGCACCTTGCAGCGAAACACGGAATGTCCTGTCCGACAGATAATTTTTAATTATCTTCACCAGGAAGATGGGAAGATTGTATCGTTTTAGCTTGTACACCAAGCCATCGTGCCACACGTTATCAAAGGCCTTCTCGATGTCGAGAAGTGCCATGGCAGATGATTTCGAAACAGACTTGTTCCGTCTGAGGATGTTAATGACTCGGTTAAGTTGGTGGATTGTCGACCGACCACGTCAGAAGTCAAATTGTTCGTCGAGCAAGATGTTCAGCTCATCGGCGGATGAAAGAAGCCGACGGTAGATCGCTTTCTCAAATAGCTTGGATAATCCTGAGAGAAGGCTGATGGGCCTATAGCTCTTGGAACATGAAGGATCTTTCCCAGGTTTCTGGATGGGAATGACTTTTGCTGATTTCCAACACGAGGGGAAGTAGCTAAGTCGCAGGCATTGGTTTGAGAACCATCGCCAGATGATTATAGAACTGGGGGCTCAATTGCTTGAGCTCCAAGTTCATGATGTTGTCGAAACCTGGGGCCTTCATGTTCTTTGAGCCTTTGATATAAGTCAATAATTCGTCTGCTGAGATCTCCAACTCCTCTGTGAAATCGTTGGGGCTTAGATGGATGTTAGTAATAAGCGCGCTAACGGCAGTTTCGTGTGGACTGACGATGTTTTGTCCGAGATTATGGGAGCTGACGAAGTGTTGACTTATTTCAGCAGCCTTCTCTGCAGGAGTTATCAATCGATCCTTAGAGCCATTGCTGTCTAATGGGATCAACGGTGGAATGGGCCTTGGCTTAGTTTTTAAAATTTTGGTCAACTTCCAGAACGGCTTTGCACAATCAGGAAGAGAGCGGATCTTGTCAGCAAAATTGTTATTCTTAAGGTCCACCATTCTGGCCTTAATAATTTTCGTCACTCGATTACAGTGACGTTTGAGCGTTGGCAAACCAGTTCGCTGGTATTGCCTTCGAATCGCGTTGCGCAATTGAATAAGTTCTTTAGTGGGTCTATCAATGGGTACAGAGTTGCTCACCTGATCTATCACCGGTACATGTTGCTCCCGGGCCTGGGAGATCGCTTGCTCGATGTTCTGCAGCTGCCGTTCGATGTCATCAACCGAATCAAGGCGCATGTCGAAATCGATGATGTCGTCAACGTGTTGTCGGAACCTCTCACAACTGGCGCGATGGTAGTTCCGTCTGGTGATTCGATGCCGGTTGACCGAGGAGCCAACTTCGGCCACCACCGGATAGTGGTCCGAGCTGAGCTCCTGGTGCACGACCGGCTGGGCGATGTTGTTCCGCATGTTCGTGAGGAAGATGTCGATTGTCGAATGGGCCCCGGATCTGCTCAACCGGGTGGGAGTATCCGGGCCCAGTACGGTGTAATGTCCCTCTTCTAGGTCTTCCTGCAGAATTATTCCGTTCTGGTTGCGCCGGGTGTTCCCCCAGGTTTCATGTTTCGCATTTAGGTCGCCGGCGATGATAAATTGCCCCTTCCTCCGAGTTAGCTTGCGAATGTCGTTCCGTAGGACCGTTGTTGTTCCGTTAGCGTTGCTGGCTTGCTTCGGACAATACGCCGCGATGATGGTGACAGGGCCGACGGCAGTTTTCGACTTCAACTCCGATGGCTTCAATGGACTGCAGCTGAAGACTCGGAAGCAGAAGGTAGTTGATGTTGTAGCGCAGGGCGATCGCAACTCCTCCTCCACTAGAGCCGCTACGATCAAGTCGCACAATTCGATATCCTGGGATGAAAACGTTCAGTTCCGGCGAGATGTGTCTCGGTGACAATGGCGATGTCGATGGCCTTCCTGTTAAGGAGGTCACCGAGCTCTACGGTTTTGTTCCGGATGGAACAAGCATTCCAATTTAGGATGTTGATGGTGCGATTATGGTCCATGCTTGAAAATAAATTTCATCGTCACGGATGTGGCGGCTTTGAGCTGTTCCTCCTTCGAGCGGCAGGATCGTAGTTGGCGGTAGAGCTCTTGCACGAACTCAACCATTTGCTCCGAGTCGTAGAGCTGTCCATCGGCCGGTGGTTGTGTGGAAGTTCTGCAACCTGGATTACACCAACCTGGAGGAAGAGCCGGCGTCGGGGTGGCGGTGGCTGCCACGAATCGTTGCTGTACCGATGGTGATGGGCGGTTCGCATGTCGTGGATTCAATTGCAACGGTGGTAGATTTGGCACCTGGTACCGAAGCGTTGGGAAATTTTCCTCGTCCATCCGAGGGAGCACGGCGCTGGCCAGGTCGGGACTTGGTGGACGCCTGCTTGCGGATCGCCAGAAACTCCGCACGTTTGGGACAACTTCGATTGCTGCCTTCATGATTATCGCCACAGTTGGCGCGCTTGGGAGGGGCACCTTCGTCCATCGGGGCACAATCCTTGGTGGCGTGTGCTCCAGCACACTTGCCACACCGTGGTTTCATGTGGCAGTTTCGGGTTCCGTGGCCGAACACAAGGCGGTTGCCACACTGCGTCACGTCGTGTTTTCTCGGGCGATACCGGTCCCACTCGACAATAACGTTGAAGAGGTCCCGTGTTTTCATCAGTTCCGTCATCGTAACGGAACCCTTCTCCAGGTGGACCAGATAGAGTTGGTCCCGATGAGTTTCCCTGTTGCTGTCGTCTTATAGGGAACACCTTCACTGGTTTAAGAGCGGCCGCTTGCGGCTCCTTGATAATTTCCTCCGGAGTGAATTCCGGAAGCCCACGCAGAATCACCTTCAGCGGCTTGTTTCCTGGTGCATCGTGCGTATAGAACTCATATCGTTTTGCGACTAGATGAGCTCCAACAGCACGGTACTCGGTTTCCGTTGGGCACATGATTTTTGTGCCGGTACTGCACAGCTTGTAGAGCGGATTAACTTTAATCGCTGCAAGCTCCGTTCTTAGAGCAGCGATGTTTCTTGATGTGGTGTAAAGCGGCGGGATCTTCACTTTTTTCGGTACCTCCTGTACCGGGAGCGCAACAAACCGATTGCTCGCTAGAAGTCGGGCGTTGGGGTCCGATGGACCGGTGTCGTCTTGCCGTAGTCGCTTGCAGCTGCTCGGTTTTGGCGTGGTTTCAGGAACTAATGCCGCTGGTGTGGATGTCACCACTTGTTGATTTTTCGACCCATTGCCATGGCAACAGGTCGAGTGAGAAAATTTTCACAACCTTGCAGCGTTTTCTTCTGGCTTGCTATCGCTAATAACTGAGCAAGCGCTGGTGATAGCTCACGATCCGGACGCGCAATCGCGGGAAATCGGACGGGGGGGAAACAGGGGAAAAAAAAACTTTGTGTCGATTGAGCGAAAAACACGACCGAACGTGTCGCTTGTTCAAATTGGAATGATCATCATCAACTAATTCACTACACTCACTTATATGCATTCATTAGGCATTCATCAGTAAATTGCATACTGGCAATCGGTCGGAGCTCGAAAATCAAATTGCCCCCGGAAGTATAACCTGGCAAGAAGACAAATAGGACACTAAGAATATTTTACCTCGGCTCCGATAGATTCCCTAGTCCTTCAATAGAACCCATCCACCTCTCTGACAGAATGATTGAACACAGCCCTGCCAAGTGTTGATGGAAATGTCTTCTTTACGAGTCGGTTTTTTTTTCGTTGGTAACTCCCTTCTCTCGCACGCTACAGTTGCATTCGAATAAATTGGTTCAATTCCTCAGCCTGACAGCAGCCAATTTCTGCACTCTCTGCCAGCCAAACGAAACCACTTATCGAACTATTCCGGCACACCGCCCCAAATCGTCCTCCCCTTTCGGTCGTCAGTCAATGACGGTGACGGTTCCTGGCTCGTAGGTGGTGGGTAGGACCTGGTACCAGTCAACAGTGCCGCCACACGTTCGACAAAAAAAAAAGCAAGCAGCAACACCCGAAACTACGGCGGAGAAGGGGGCTTGTTCCGGATGGCAACTTTTCCCATTAGCAATAAATCATCTGTTTTGCTCCGGAGGGCTTTGCGCGCGCGAGGGCTTTTCGCTTCCATTTCTTCCGGCTTCCGCTCTGGAGGAGTGTATGTTGATTTTTTTGGGTTTGCTTTCTTGTGGCATTTTCACTTCTTTTTTTTTACACTAACAAATCGCCCGAAAATGGAAGGAAAATTCAAAACCTGATGACGACAATGAGTGTGTGGCGGCGGTCTGCTCCGAGAAAATGTGATACAAATTGAGTGAGTTATTTCTCGCTCTGGGTTTCTCGCGTCTCGCTCTGGGTTCGTTGGGAAGGGAAAGACTACGGATGGAAAATGCAAGTTTTTCCACTGAAAGTTTGCTCCAACCCCCGCCCGGTTCAAAAGCGCGGTCGTGATTTATGGTTGATCATGGGCAGTTTTTTTTTCGGGGGAAAACGAGGAAATAGCGACAAGCAAAAATTTCCACTTGTCGATGGCTTTTTTTTCTTCTAGATTGTATGGATTGGGTCAAAGATCGATGATTGTGGTTTATTGGGTGTCGTTCCCTTTCATTACGAAGGTTGTTTTTTTTTCTGGATAAAGAATAGGATGGTAGAAATGGCAACAAGCAAAAATCGATTTTTGGTTCTGTTACCGTTATGTTCGTAATATTGGCTACGGGAGGCTACAGATAACTTAATCAGTAAAAGGACGATATTTAATCGGTAGTAGTGGGTTCTAACCCACGAGAGGATCGCAGCAAGCTCTGACCATGAACGGTTGCGCTTTGGTGAGCTGTCACGTTTTACTGTATCTTTTGTGTGATGAAATTTATTTATATAAGAATCTCAATAGAAACCGTCGCCTGTGATAGCGGATGCTGTGTCTATGATCACAGAGTCATATCTAAACATCATTTGTGTGTGAGAACAAACCAAATGGTACACGTTTGCTGATTGTTGCTGATTATTCGGGTGAGTGCTTTCCATTTAACTGATGTATTTGCCGTTTTTCCTAATTGGAAAAATATTAGTTGTTGAAAAATGCAATTGACATTTTTCAGACAGCCTTGATCACAAGGATGTGATTATTTAAATTACCGTTAAAAGTTAAGGTAGCAAGTTAACCGTGCATTTTTTTCCGCTGTGTTTTCCGAAATTACAAAACAATTATTATCGGCGTAATTGAAGTTAGACCCTTAACTGGGACTGGATCTACAACAAGGCCATGTTGGTAATTTAACTGGTTTACAACGAGAAGTTTGCCGAACATCGGTGTTAGTAGGATGTCGGGTAAACGGAGTGTCCGGAGAGATTTTCCCGAGTCCTGGAGCGATGTCAAAAGTTGAGTTTGGTAGCCAGGAGCAAGCCGGTTCAGCCAAGAATGACTACGGTGGATGAAATTTTTATCGAACATTCGCTGGAGCAGGTGGATATTCTGAAGATAACGAAGAAGTCGCGAGGATGTTGATGGGTTGAAGGATTAAAGTTCAAGATGTGATGCTACTTTAGTTCACCTGCAATACTATATGGGCAAGCATTTTGGGTTTGGATAGGTATTATTTAGATACATTGGAAGGAGCAGAACGCCAACCAGTCAGACCCCGCAATGGATTTTCAGACAATTGAGAGTTGGTAAGTACTTTCCAAAACGCGGAGCGATAACAGGTAATTGTTATCCTTTTTGCTCCTGAAGGAAATGAACTATATTATATGATCACATCACTTATCAAGGTGAATCCTGATCCACCGAGCCCTACCCTACTAGAATAGAAAAACCTCCTACTTGCGATCTTTGTGGGGATGCAGAGGTAAACTCGGTCCGTAAACAGCAAAGGCCACACTAACTTTTCTTCCATATTCCCATCTGATTGCAAAGACGTGGTCGGCGCCGTTATCGATTATTAAAGAAATTGAGTCACTGAAACGTGTACAGTGAGAATGGCCGGCTACTCCCAGCCCCACTCAGTGGATTAATTGTGCAATTTCACTGATTCTGATCAAGCACGGAGTAGCAACCTTTGATAAGTGCAGTCAGTCAAGCTAAGCTAAGCTAAGCTATGTACACATGAGAGGCTGATTGTGACAATATTGGTATTTTTGGACGTTCTTGTGACAACTCCTTAAGTTACTCCTTAAGAAAAGTTCTTTTCAAAACTTCGGGTAAGTCCTTCATGGATGTTCTGTAGAGAACTTCAGGGAAATCCTTCAGATAACTTCAGGAAATCATTTCAAGAACTTCAGGGAAGTTCTTCAAAGAACTTCAGGGAAGTACTGCAGAGAATTTCAGGGAAGTTCTGCGGACAACTCCACGGAAGTTCTTCAGATAACTCAAGGGAAGTTCTTCAGAGAACATCAGCGAAATTCTGCAGTGAACTTTATGGAAGTTCTGCTGTGAGCTTAAGGGATTTTTTTCAGAGAACTTCGGGAAAATTATTCAGAGAACTTTATGCAAGTTTTGCAGTTAATCCAGGGAAGTTTTCCAGTAAAATTAAGGGAAGTTCCGCAGGGAACTTCCGAAAAGTTTTGTAGAGAACTTTCGGGAGATTCGTCAGAGAACATAAGCGAAATTCTGCAGAGAACTTAAAAGAGGTAGCGAACTTAAGAGAATTTCTGCAGAGAACTTAAGTGAAATTCTGCAGAAAACTTGAGGGAAGTTTTTTCGAGGAACATCAGGGAACAGGAGAAGTTCTGCGGAGAACTTCACGGAAGTTCTTTAACTTCAGGGAAACTTTTCAGAGAACATCAGGGAAATACTTCAGACAACTTCATGGAAGTTCTGCAGAGAACCTCATGGAAGTTTTGCAGCGAACTTTAGAGAATTTCTGCAGAGAACTTCATGGAAGTTCTTCAGAGAAAATTTTAAAAGTTCTTCAGAGAACCTAAGGAAAGTTCTGCAGAGAACTTCAGAAAACATCAGTGATATTCTGCAGAGAACTTCAAGGAAGTTCTGCAGCGAATTTCAAGCAACTTTTGCAGACAACTTCCATGAAGTTCTGCAGAAAACTTTAGCAAAGTTTTGCAGAGAATTCTAGGGAAGTTATGCGGAGAACTTTATGGAAGATCTTCCGAGGACTTCAGGAAAGTTTAGAAATTCAGGGACGTTTCAGATAACTCCAGGGAAGTTCTTCAAAGAACATCAAGGAAGTTATGCGGAGAACTTCACGGAAGTTCTTCATATAACTTCAGGGAAATTCTTCAGAGAACATCAGCGAAAAGCTGTAAAAGAGCTTCTGGAAAGTTCTGCAGAGATCTCCAGAGAAGTTCTGCAGAGAACTTCATGGAAGTGCTGTAGAGAACTTCAATGAAATACTGAAGAGATCTTCAGGGAAGTTCTTCAGAGAACTTCAGGGATGTTTCGCAGAGAACTTCAGGGAAATTCTTCAAAGAAAACATGAGTGAAATTCTGCAGAGATCTTCGTGGAAGTTCTGCAGAGAACTTCAGAGAAATTCGGCAGAGAACTTCAGAAAAGTTGTTCAGAGAACTTTTTGGAAATTCCTAAGAGAATGCAAAAATTTCATGAATTTCTCTGCAGAACTTTCATGAAATTTTCGGCAGAATTTGCCTGATATTCTCTGAAGAATTACCTTGAAGTTCTCTGAAGAACTTGCATTAAGTTCTTGTCAGAACTTTCAAAAGCTAGATGAAAATTTCCACAGGTGATAATCCAGGATAGCTGACAGCATTCAATTGAAAGCAAACTTTTATTGCTGAAGTTGAGGTTTAATTGAACTAAAAGGGTACACCTACGGAAATAAAGAAATAAAAAACGAAACAGAAAAACAATAGGGTTCACAACATGGTTACACTTTTAAAAATTTCAATATATCATCAAGAAAAATGATATTTCGTTAATTTGGTTGCGCTCGTTTTGTAAACACAATATTTGTACATTGGACACATAATACAGGACACTCAAACGGCGATTGAAATTTTTTTTGTGACATTGGCACGTGGGAAAAATTACGAAAACGATGCCAACTCTGGTGCAACGGATGCTTAACGCTTCTGGAAACGACTCCGATTATCACAGAACGCTGGCTCTGACTGCAAATAACAACAATCACGTTTCCAGGAATCAGGGTTCCGTCAGATGTTCACCTGTGTTGCTCTGCGCTGGCGTGGGAACTGCAATGCTATGAAGTCAA
>JASCZW010011551.1:0-31614 GCA_034211315.2 Aedes japonicus
CAAATGTTCCTGTAACAATTCTAACACTGCCGAATTTGTAATTTTTGTGATCGTTGACACAAGTGAAATAGGTCTTTTTCCTTCCGGGGTAGATTGGTCTCGTCCAGGTTTGGGAATGGCCACAACTTTGATGGTTTTGAGTTCGTCATCAATACATCCAGTCATCCACATGTTGTTGATGTCCTCGATAATGTTCTTTACTACGTTCGATCCGAGAATTCGTAATTCGTCGTAACTGATAGAGTCTTCACCAGGTGCTGTCGCTTTTCTTTTCCTACTTAGAACATCATTCCATTTTTCCAGAGTCAAGATAGGGTAATCAACTATTTTGTTGCTGGAACCTATTTTGAAAACTACGTCGTTTTTGCCAAAATTATTTTCCAAGAATGCCTCCGCATCTGCTCGGTTTTCAAATGCAACTGTGTTCTCCTTTTTTTTTAATTTTTCGACCTGTCAATCGTCCAACCTTAGCCCAGAGTTCCTTAGAGGTAGTGAAAGGACCGACTTCTTCAGCGAGCTCGTCGAAATTCTTCTTAATTTCGATTCTTTTTAGACGTTGAAAGATCGCAGCTTGTTTTTTGTAGTTGATTAAATTTTGTTGGCTAGATACCCTATTGAATGATCTCCTTGCTTCTGTTTTTGCTGTCCATGCTAAGTCTACTTCAGGCGACCACCAAAATTTTGGTGTTTTGGTGTTTTTGAAACGATTCCTTTTGATAATTGAATTGACGATTGATTTCAATTCTGCTATAGAGTTGACATCAGTATCACTCAGATTAGCTAGCTCCTTCTGTACTTTTTTTTTTTTTTTACGAATTCATTTATTTGTACAGGCTCAATCGAATCAACTTTACAGAGCCAAGTTTTCATGTTTATATACATCAGTTATCTTAGAACTAAGGTTAAGGGGATAGAACCGATTACTCGCGGTCGTCTCGAGGTTAATAGGAATAACAATTTTAAGGATGGGAAAATTGGGGTGGAAATTTTGAGCAAAGCATAAGGAACAATGGTTTTCTTATATCTAGAACTTCAAATTACATTTTTTTAATTGGATAACTCACTCACACACACACAATCACACTCACACACACACACACACACACACACACAACCACACTCACACACTGGCGCACACATTCCTCACAAATTTAACCTAAACAAGTTAGTTAATCAAACTACAATCTAAGGTTAATGTTAGTCAAAAACACATAAATGAGTTTCATAAACTCCAGATCGCGCGCAGCCAAAATATCTCGAATCGGTACATTGGGTTGTCTACCTCGAGCCCGAAGGGAATCATACAGCCCAGATCTGACTCCACGATGCTCAGCACAAAACCAAATAACGTGATCTGCGTCCTGGTAACCTTGTCCGCATTCACAGAGATTGCTGTCTCCCAGCCCAACACGGAACAAATGAGCGTTTAAAGAATAATGATTGGACATGAGGCGAGACATCACACGAATGAAGTCTCGACCCACATCTAATCCCCTGAACCAACATTTCTTAGACACCTTTGGAGTGATAGAATGTAGCCATCGCCCCAAGTCTCCTCTACTCCATTTATACTGCCAGCTATCGAGTGATATCTGACGAAAAATATGGAAAAATTCGTTGAAGGCGATTTGTCGATCATAAATATCGCCTTCCATAGCGCCCACTCCTTGCAAGCGAGTCCGCTTTCTCATTGTCAGGAATCGAACAATGAGAAGGGACCCACACAAAGGTGATAATAAAAGAACGTGAAGATAAAGCACTTAGAAGACCTCGTATTTTCATAAGAAAATAGGAGGTGTGCTTTACCGGCCTCAAGGAGCGAATAGCCTCTATAGAACTAAGACTATCCGTGAAAATGAAGTATTGATCCGGTGTAAAAGAGGCAACAGTTTCTAAAGAAAAATAAATTGCTGCCAATTCCGCGACAAAAACAGAACAAGGTGCTTGAAGTTTACGAGCGACGCTATAATTTTCATTGAATACACCAAAGCCAGCGGAGTCTTCTATCAAAGACCCGTCTGTGAAAAACGTTTTGGTGGAATCAACTAGGCCAAACTTAGCAGCAAATATCACCGGAGCAATCATAGGACGATGATGCTCTGGGATTCCATGAAGCTCCTGTTTCATGGATAAATCAAAATGAACCGAATTTCCGAAGTCGGAGAAGGAAACACAATTGGGAATATTAAGCGAAGGGCTGACATCCTGTGTTATGTACAAATGATACAAGCTCATGGAGCGGGTTTGAGGATTCAACTCTAGGAGCTTCTCAAAATTTTCGATCACCTGGGGGTTCATAACTTCACACCTGGTGAGGAGCCGGAGAGATAACTCTGTAAACCGATCTGAGAGTGGCAACATGCCAGCCAGCACTTCAAGACTCATGGTGTGAGTCGAGTGCATGCAACCTAACGCGATACGAAGACACCGATACTGAATACGTTCCAGTTTAATGATGTGCGACCGAGCCGCTGACTGAAAACAAAAACTACCGTATTCCATAACCGACAAAACCGTTGTCCGGTACAACGTTAGAAGATCTTGCGGATGCGCTCCCCACCAGGTCCCGGTAATTGTGCAGAAAAAATTGACCCTTTGCTGGCATTTTCGCTTCAGGTACTCAATGTGAGATCTCCAGGTGCACTTTGAATCGAACCAGACCCCAAGATATTTAAATGACATGGAATGAGTTATCGGTGTACCCAAAATTTGAAGTTTCGGTTGTGCAGGGTTATGCTTCCTAGAAAAAACTACCAACTCAGTTTTCTCCGTAGAGAATTCGATACCTAGCTCTAGAGCCCAAGTAGACAATTGTCTAAGGTATCCTGCAAGGGTCCTTGTAGATCGACCCCATTGGGTCCCGTGACAGACACTACGCCGTCATCTGCAAGTTGTCTCAACGTACAGTTGTCACCTAGACAACCGTCAATGTCTTTGACATAAAAATTATATAAAAGAGGGCTTAAACATGATCCCTGGGGAGACCCATGTAGCTAAATCGAAAAGCTGTAGAGTTTCCATGAGAAAAGCTCATATGTTTCTCTGACAGCAAATTGTACAAAAAATTGTTCATTAATGGTGAAAAACCACAAGCATGGAGTTTATCTGAGAGAACTTCAACAGATACTGAATCAAAAGCCCCTTGATATCCAAGAATACAGAAGCCATTTGCTCTTTTTTAGCAAAAGCTAACTGAATATCTGTGGAAAGCAACGCGAGACAGTCGTTCGTTCCCTTACCCCTACGGAAACCATATTGAGTATCTGAAAGCAGGTTATTCGTCTCAACCCATTTGTCCAGACGGAAAAGGATCATTTTCTCCAACAACTTGCGAATGCAAGATAACATCGCGATGGGTCGATAGGAGTTGTGGTCGGACGCGGGCTTACCAGGTTTTTGAATGGCAATAACTCTCACCCGTCTCCAATCATCCGGTACAATGTTGAGTTCCAGACACTGATTAAACAAGTTCAAAATGCGCCTCTTCGCGACGTCTGGGAGGTTCTTGAGCAAGTTGAACTTGATCCTGTCAGCTCCTGGAGCCGTATTGCCACACGAAAGGAGTGCGAGAGAGAGTTCTACCATTGAAAAGGGTTGGCTAATCTCATCTATCGAATTCGTTGTTTCGCGAGGAAACATTTGTGCTGGCACAGAATCTGGACAAACTTTTCGCGCGAACTTGAGGATCCATTGGTCCGAGTACTCCTCGTTCTCGTTGTTCGTAATTCTGTTACGCAATCTTCGCGCCGTATTCCAAAGGGTACTCATCGACGTTTCGCGCGATAATCCGTCCACGAATTGTCGCCAGTAACCGCGTTTCTTGGCCTTGATGAGGCTCTTAAATTCTCGTTCGAGAGCCGTGTACCTTTCAAAGTGCTCAGGTGTTCCACGTCTACGAAAAACTTTGAACGCGTCAGACTTTTTGCGGTAAACCTCGGTGCATTGCTGATCCCACCATGGGGAAGGAGGTTTCCTGCGAAATGACGTCCCTGGAACTGGTCGAGTTTGAGCTTGAAGCGCGCTTTCCAAAATCAGGTTGGAGAGGAAGTTATATTCCTCCAGCGGTGGAAGCCCTTCTACCGTTGATAAGGCTTCATCTACTGCTGTCTTGAACCTTGTCCAATCGATATTACGAGTTAGATCATACGTGACGTTGATGGATGCCGGTGGAGTGAGCCCGGTGGCAACCGAAATTTTTATAGGCAAATGATCACTACCGTGGGGATCCTGGATCACATTCCACGTGCAGTCCAACGATAATGAATTCGAGCAAAGTGTGAGGTCTAACCTACTACCTAGTGAGGATGGACCAGCCAAGCGTGTAACTTCTCCATTGTTGAGAACTGTCATATTGAAGTTGTCACAGAGGTCATATATCAAAGAAGACCGGTTGTCATCGTACAGTTCTCCCCATCCTGTACCGTGAGAGTTAAAATCTCCCATGACCAACCGCGGAGCAGGCAGAACCGAACAAATATCTGAGAGTTGTTTTCGGTTAATTGGTGCTCTAGGAGGAATGTACACGGAAGCAATGCAAAGGCTTTTATTTTTAATAACAGCCTGACATGCGACAACTTCAATACCTGGAATTGGAGGAAAATTCACTCTATAGAAGGAGTAGCACTTTTTGATCCCCAAAAGTACTCCTCCTCCACGTGAATCCTCACGATCAAGCCGAATAATGTTGAAATCGTTAATCGGAAGATCGATTTCGGCTGAAAGCCATGTTTCACAAAGAGCAAATGCATCACAACCGATATTGTGAGCTAAAAATTTGAATGATTCCAATTTAGGAATAAGACTTCGACAATTCCACTGCAGAACAGTGATCAAATCCCCGACCTCTTTTGGCAAATTATCCATCGAAGGAAATGATAGCTGCAAGGATGGGCCACTTTAATGTTAATTTCTTCAAAAAGGTTTTCACAGTGGGAAGCATTGCCATAACAATGCTTTTAAGAGGGTCAGACATTTCGAGGTACTTCAAAATACCTTCCACAATATCATCGAACGAGAACAGCCCAGATGAAGGGGGGGCTTCTGTTCTTAAAATCGGGGCATCAGGGGATTTAGATGTCCCCGGGAGAGATGGGAAATCCTGTGTGTAGTTGGCACTACGAAAACCAGGAGGATTCGGAATATCCTTCTTTTCTCTGCTCTTTGAATTGGGCATGTTTATTTGAGGCTTCTGTTCAGCTGCTTTCACAGCTCGGATGCGTCTTCGCTTCCGTGGAGCACCTTCTGGAAAACTAAAAGATGCCCCCTCCTCAACCAAATCCGAATCAGACTCGTCATCTGAGAGAGGAGCGAAAGGATTTGTATTGGTATCGGGTGGCGAAGCTTTCTTAAGCATTTCTGCAAAAGATTGCTTCGAACGTTGTTTTAGCGAACGTTCTAATTTTTCCCCGCGTTGTTTATACGCCGGGCACGACGAGAGAGCGTGAGGAGGGTTCCTTGCAGAAAACACATTTTAGTGTGTTATCTGCACAGGGGCCAGCCTCATGTTTCTCCCCGCAAGTTGAGCAGCGTGTCTTATTGCCGCAATGGGAGGCCGTATGTCCCATCTGCTGGCAGTTTTGGCAAATCATTACCCGGGGTACAAATAACCGCACAGGTAGCCGAAGTTTGTCCAGTTCTAAAAAGTGAGGAAGGGCAGAGCCAGAAAAGGTTACCCGAAACGAGTCTGTGTGGGTAACTTTCTTCTTACCCTCGCTGTGCGATATTTTAACTAATTTTGTCACTTCCAGTATCTGAACTGGGGGAGCAGAGGGTTCTTGAATCGGCCAACCGCCCGCTTCTTCAAAATTTCAGGGCACAGACTCGCCTCTGTGACCACTCCTACAATCTCCACATCACGAGCTGGAATATAAACTCGATATTCGAGTGTAAAATGCTGGGAAGCAGCAATCTCATTAGCCTGTTTCAGGTTAGAGACGACAACACGGAGTTTATTAAATTTTACTTTCGTGATCTCTGTCACGGCTGAAAATCGCTTCGTCAGATCAGTAGTGATTTGGTACACGTTCAAAGGTTTCATTTTGGGCTGAAAGTAGACAACCCATGGACCGACCGAGTCAATTGGATACGATCGCGGTCGGAAATTTGTTTGTGCCACCCCATCATCGGGTGGCAAAGGCTCTTTTTCATACAAACCGTCCATGTCGAAGAAACCTCTTCCACATGCACGATTTGCCTTACTTGCCAACAATTTAAATCACACACAGCCACAAACAAGGAACACACAAATTAAAGCTAAACTCTAGTGGAATGAGGGACGGGGGGAAAAAAAAACTTAACTAATATTACTGATCTTTTGCTGCTGCTGCTGCTGCTGCTGCTACTGCTGCTGACGCACCGTATGCGCGAACGTCGCACTTCTATGCGGGGAGCGGGGAGCGGTGCGCTGAAACGATCGCCTTCGGGTGCACTCGCTCAACGCTGTCGGATGACCGTTGGCGGTGTAGTGGTGTATCGCTGGTTAGCGTCACCACGCGGAGATGAAGCGAAAATAAGCGGGAAGATAATTCGCCAGCAAGCACTGCTTGATTTTCCTATTTCACTGGAAAACCACACTGCCTTCTTAGAAAAAAAGACTCACTTTTGCTCTACTCACTGAGGTGAGTATATTTTGAGAAAAAAAACTAGTTATTTCCAAGGTTAGCACTCGAATAAATCTTCCAAATAACGGAGCGCTGGATCGAACGAACTTTCTTCTTTCGCTGAACGAAGTGGGGTGCCTTCTGTACTTGTTTTCGATTATTGTAAAACGTGGGCCTTACTTCATCAGTATCTAGTTCCATAGAAATGGTCATGTGATGACTACCGATGCTATAGTCAGTTACCTTCCATGTGATATTTGTTAAAAGGTCCGGGCTACATAGCGTAATGTCAACAGCAGTTTTCCTTCTATTTATCTGTAGTGGAATAAAAGTTGGAGAACCGTCATTGCAAATAATTAAGTTAGAGTTGTTGATTTGCTCCGCTAGGGTATCGCCTTTGTTATCACATTTTTCGTCGCCCCATGCCCAATGATGTGCATTGAAATCTCCTCCTACGATTACTTTCTGAAATTGCGCAACGGAGCCAATTAGCTTCAACATGTCTTCTTTAAAATCGTTTGAATTGATAGATGGACTTGTATAAACTGACATGATTACTACATTTATTGGTAAGATTTTCACGCAAACTGCTTGTGTTTTATCTGTTAACGTTGGGAGGGAGATGGACACGTAATTAAAACGGTTTTCTAGCAGTAAACCAGCTCCACCATACCCGTCGAAACGCGACTCAAGTATGGTATGGTAACCTGTTATTTTGTACTTATTTGTTCTTTCTTCACTCACGTTAGTCCACGTTTCTGACAGGATAGCTACCTGTATTTCGTCGGCTACCAATATCCTTTGAATTTCTGCTCTATTTTTGCATAGACTCTGTACATTACTCTGGATGATCTTGAAGATTACATTAATTTATATTTTTGTTTCCAACTACAGTGTGTATCCTCTCAAATTGTCCGTTACTGGTTGTTACAGTTGTATACTACGGCATTCGAAAGATTGAAATGTTTTTCCGTGCATTCTTTAAATCGCTTTGCTGCTTCACTGGATCCCAGTTGTTGTACGAAATCTGCATAGAACGATATAAGTTCTGCTAGTGTGCCTGTATTAGTAGAGTGACGCCATGTCATCCCTGTGAAAATAACAAATTTGGCATCCCTGATGCTTTGAGTTGACAACACTGAATATTAATGCTGAATACTCGAGTACTTTTTCAAACAGACGCATCTGATTTTGTAAACAAAGAGGGAAAGTAAGATTCAAACGTTTAATTCTTGAAACCCTTAGTACTTTCATCCAAACTAGGGCCACCAATACAAGGAATAACACTTTCCAAACATCATGCTAATGTTACTTTCCTTGAGGGTGCTGAGAGTTTTGAGAAATTTACGTTTGAATTTTTCTTCCCCTCGTTGTTTACAAAATCAGATACGTCTGTTTGAAAAAGTACTCGAGAATACTAATACAGGCACACTTATTATTGTTTCTTCACATGCGTTTGACAGGTCGCCTGCTCGATTGGAATGACACTGACAGAAAATTTCGGTTCCAATTTTGACAGTGTCGTCACTCTACTAATACAGGCACACTAAGTTCTGCTTTTCTTTTTTCATCAGCTATTTTGACCGTAGCTCGCGCATTCGCTTCGGCTTTTAGCTTCGCTTCATTGATGATCGATTCCCATCTCTCTTTCTCATTGACTTTAAACGGATTTTTCAAGCAAACTCCGTTATCGTTCCTTGGTGTATCTTGCATGATAATGTGGTTGCGTTCATTCGTCGTCACCTGTGCTGCATCAAGTACATTTCCATTGCTGCGAGGCCTTTTGTTGATGTTCTTTTTAGCTTTCTCTTTTTTCTCCTTATCAGCCGCAATTTTCACCGCCAAATTGGTTTTAACCCATTGTTCCCGCAAGGGGTCTTGCCATTTGTAGCTTTCTCCGGCAATGTTGGCAAAGCTTTGTTGCAGTGCTGGGAAATCATCGTCATCGTTCAAACGCTCGTACATGTTCTCCAACACGACTGGAAACATATCTCGAGCTTCGGTGTACGTAACACACTTACGTGCCATCACGTTCTTGATTTTCTCCTGTCGTTGTTTTTCTGGGCAACCTGGTTCTAGGGTGCTATGTCCTGATTTTCTGCAGCTAGCGCATTTAACTTCTTCCTTACAGGTATCGAATTCTTCACGTGTTTCATGTTGTTTGGTGCACTTTGGACAACGGCGAGTTCCTCTACAGTTTTGTTCTCGATGGTTAAATCGAAGGCATTTTGTGCATATTACCACTTTTTGAAAAAAAGGGCGGACCGAACTCCGACAACAAAAGATCTTAACCTGCTTCGGTAGTTCATGTGCTCTGAAAGTTATGCTTTCTCTTGTTGTGGGTATCCTGTCTCCGTCCATAAATTTCGTTAGCCGTCGGATGCCAACGATCGGAAATTCGCTTTCAATATCTGCTTCGATTTCTTCTTCTCTAATATCGATTGGGATACCGGATATAACACCAGTGATCGTTACGAGATGACGAGGTACGTATGCTTTGTACAGGCTGTCGTCCATGTTCAGAGTCTCCATAAGTGAGTTTGCCTTCCAGAAGCTGTTGATGAATACTAAAATTTTGTTGTTACCCACGTATTTCATATCGGTAACGTGTCGTCGGTAGTCGTTCATTCCTCTGATCATCGATCCTAGAGAAAATTTATTGATTCTTCTTCCCTCTTCCTTCTTTTTAAGCTCCACATAGATTCTGTAAGGACCACAGTCTCGGTGAGTGTATGTGTAATTCTCCTGACGTTGCTGTTGATTTGCACTAGTGAGCATACGTGTACCAGATCCACTTGCTGAGCCAACGTGTTGAGACTTTGAAATCGATTGCGTTTCGCTTATTTTCGCCATTCCATCCAAGTTGTTGTGCGAATTGATGTCGGGCGGATCTTCCGTCCCATCCATCTTCCTCTCACTCAACCGTGCTTCGCAAAGCACCACACACACGTACACAAATCACAAGCAAAATGGCGTATCTTCCTGAGAAACACGAGTCACTATTCTTCGATTAAAAACGATTCTACTTCTATAAATAACGTCCGTTTGAGTTCCTTGATAGTTTTATTCACTTGGTGTATTTTCTTTACAAATGTTCTATTTCTACACTGGTTTTGCAATTGGGATTGGAGACAAAGTTCGTTCAGACGACAAGTTGGAACGATGCGTATTTTAAATAAATGGGAAGTGTCTGGTTTGTGTGCTCAGAGATTTAGCTACGAGTAATTTATATTAACTCATCTTAACAGTCGGGAAAATAAGGCAAAAATGCGGGAAAAATTCGGGAAAAATGCGGGAATTTATATATTAAGATTGTGTGGTCACCCTGAAAATGGAATGTTTATTTGCAGTTATTAGCATAGTTTTTAAAAGGTTTCGGCTGAAAAATACCTTTTTGTGCACTAAAAGGATGCGGAAAAAAACTTAACTTGTTTTGTTATTACTCGTTTGTTTTTGGAGTATTACGTCACTACCCGAAATCATGGATTGTTTACACATTTTTCGTTACTAATACTGACAAACACCCTGCTCTTTGCCACCTGTATAGACCTTATTGCTTGAAAACTACTTGACAGATGCACTCTAAACGAGTATTACCCAAATTTCATTAATTTTTACCCACGCGATAAAAAGTTACACCCAAAACAAAGTGTCGCATTTTTTTCCGAGTCAATCTTTAAATTCAACCTAACACATCTTTTGTCGAATTGCGTATGCGTCAGTCTCAGAAGCCATAATTTTACACGAAATATGTCTTTACATTCCCAGACTTTTAACAAACATGAATTACGTCTCATGTAAAATTCACAATTTCTAAGTGTGTACGGAATAAAGCAAATGTTGAAATTGCTGTTGATGTCTACTATAATGTTTTTTTCGGAATTATTCATAAAGAGGTTCCAATCAAAATAATACGACATCATGGAAATTCAAAATATTTTATCTGGTATAACAGACAAATAAAAAATTCTAAAAATCGCAAGCAAAAGGAGTACAAAAATTACAAAAAAAAACAGCAATGAAGATTTAGACGTTTGTAATCAACTAATTTAGCCATCGCATTTGAAGAGCATAACACTAAAACTGGAAGGGAAATAAAGTTGTGCCCTAAACCCTTTTTCAATCACGTTAAAACAAAATTTAAATCTGAAAATTTTCCATCATCCATGCATCTAGATGAACGCATTGGCAGCAATTCAGAAGAAATATGCAATCTTTTTGCAACATTTTTCCAGGAAATTTATACCCCATGCTTCGAAAATGGCTGGGACCGGCACTTTTTTGAATTTATCAGACCGGTACAGACTCAAACACAAACTGAATAGATGATCGCGCCATCCCCAAAAAAAAAAAATTTTGATTACATTTATTATAATCATACGATAAAATCAATAGTGCGTAAAATTTGAAGTATTGTTCATAACTATGAGATGAAAATAGCAGTTATTGTTTCCACAATAGAATCTTACATAAATTGAGACATTGACAACAGAATAACGGTGTTGTTATGTATCTTAACTATAGAAAAAAACCATTTTTTCCCGAGCAAGTTTGAGTCAATTACTATTGATTGTGTAGTTTCACAATTGCTGAAAATTCTTGCATATGGGTTCAATACTAAATCTGTTGTAATAACAATATACATTTTTCATATATCTGATAAATGAACAATAAGATTCAACGGTGGCAGTAGATTTGAAAGTTATTTTATATTATTGTATTGTAATTGTATGGTTATTTTTATCCGGGCAGCTTCGCATGCCTTTCGATCTCACACAGCACACGGCATCTTGCTGTTAGTTGTGTAAATAGCAACGCGTCGTCAAGCAAGCAGCCAATTTCTATTGTTGTAGTTAAAGCGAGCAGCGTGGACCATCACTGTGGGCACTCCGTATCCATGGACTATTTTAATGATGCGGTGCGCATGACTCCACAATGTTCATCCAAACTTCGTCTCCCCTATAAAAGGGATACGTCATTCTATGTCATTTTAGCAGTGTTAACGTCTTATTGAAAGTATCCACCGAGCTGGCATGATGCCTCTCGATGGTATTAAATTAACTTCCAGTAGTCAGTTCGTTTCACTCGTCTCATCGTCGTGTCTCAACCAAATAATCCCAACACAACGTATGACCTGGTCAAACACTGGACGAAACACATGCGACGCGACAAATTTAGTGCACCGGAAAATGGTATCAAGGTAAGGCAAACTATGTGTTCGCGTCGTTTTGATTCCAGACCACGAAGAAGGAATATGAAACATCGTCGTTGAGTATGAATGCGACTATCATCATGCTTTGGGTGACGACGAAAATGGAAAGACGTCGCGTCGGTGAAGGTAACTTTTTTTTCTTTTTGTGTTTTGTATGACGTGAATAACTTTTGTCAGCTCTGGGCGTAGTTGCCCTTCCAGAACAGACGGTGAATGCGCTTGCCTTTACGGATGCACAGCGAGAACTGATGGTTGGTAGAACGTCACCACATGTTTTATAAGAGCTGGCTATTCATAAACCACGTAGACTTTTCATGCGAGTGGGGGGGGGAGCAGGGGGGGTCGGTTTTGTTTGACCAAAGTCCATGTGAAGGAGATACAATCGTTTAAAATCTCCAAGCCTGCGTAACGCAGTGAATTTCAGAAATTTTAGAACGGCGCCCCTACACAGGAATGGAAAAGTGATTGACGCAAGTCATACGTCTTACGCGAGCAGCTATCAGTAACGCATACCAACTCTAAGGAACAGTATACTCTACTATCCAGCAGAAGGAAAGCAATGGAAATTGCAGTTCTCAGTCGGTCGCATTCACCGTCTGCTGAAAGGACAACTACACAAAGCGTGTTGTGCTCCGGTGCTAAGAGGACCAGAATCATCTCACATCACCTGCAGCTGGGCGTCCGCAACGACGAGGAAATAAATAAACTTCTCCGGTTTGACCATATTACAGGATGGTGTGCTGCCAAACACCCAGGCCGTCATGC
The DNA here is from genome assembly GCA_034211315.2 of Aedes japonicus. Lineage (NCBI taxonomy): Eukaryota > Metazoa > Arthropoda > Insecta > Diptera > Culicidae > Aedes > Aedes japonicus. Next base: position 12,577 of record JASCZW010011551.1, read on the forward strand.
AGCTCAACAAAACCGAAAAGAAAATTTCAATCGTGAACCGTGCGCCCTCCGTAAACAACTGAAATCCGTCCTTTTCAGGACGACCAAATCAATTTCCCAACTAAAGAGTATGTTTGATTGAAATTTCTCTTGAGCACATCGAAATTTTCCATTCCACGCACCGACTGAACATGGCGTTGCTTAAAATTGCCAAATCAACCGCTCACGTGATCTTCGTGGTCAACTGGCATGGTCAACAGCGATTGCCATGAAGTGAGGGTTCGATTCCCACTTGAGCCTGTGGAACTTTTCGCAAAACGAAAATGTCCAAACTGGTCCACTGGGTGTTAGGTTAAGTTGTTCGTAGTAATTCGCTCTATGTTTAATGTTCAGTATGTACAATCTTGAGTTGAAACGGTGTAGATGTCTATTTTTATCGTAGTACTAGCTGTCCCGGCAGACGTTGTCCTGCCTATAATTAAATACCTTTTTGGAAAATTGGAGAATGAGAAATGCTTTTATCTCCATAAATAAGCGTCTAATCGCCTAAACAGGGGTTTTAAAATCGTCGATATTTGGTACCCCGGTTTTGGTTGAAATATTTCTTATCAGAACCTACATTATCCATCAGAAAAATTGGAAAATTAGGAATAAGCTCGAGTCACAATCTTATAAGTTTTAGATGGCATTCGATCAAGAGCAGTCTTGAACATTTGAATCAATCCATTGTGCTCACCAAGCATCGCTTACAATGTTCCGCTTCGTGGTAGAATAATGTTGCTGAGCTCATGAAATAAATCTGTAGAAATTTATGATCTATGTCTGTAGGTGACAACAATGAACCCGCTTTATATTGAAATTGAACTTGAATCTGTAACGTAGACAAATAACGTAGACCCGTCTGTAACGTGTGGATTCACAATTTCACGATTAAGTTATGTTTAAGCTCTGTAAGGATTGACCCAAGAAAACTTTTAAATATTATTATATACGTTGCATCAAACGAAGTCATTTAAAAACAACCATAATAACTCTGGGTGTTCTGCAGAAAATGTTTACAACTATTTACTTCCTGCTCCAGAAACCAAAGAACGAAGAGGCTCAGGTTCACTTGGAAACTTCAATGCATTACAATGAGAACAAACTACACTCATTGATCTAATGGTGACTGGTATATTCGCATTGTAATCAACCAATGGTTCGTATTGAAATGCAGCATGTAGTCAATTAAATGATCTTCACTCCAATTCTAGACGAACAATAGAACAGGGACCATCAACATTTGTAAACAAACACTTCTGAACCTTTTTATCACGCAAGCCACGCAAACCTATAGCATCATCGTGTAGGGGAAAACTTTCTTCTACATGATTATGGTACTGGTTTGCGTGAGCTACCCATGGTTTGCGGGAAAAACAGCTCAGACGTGTCTGTTTGCAAATGTTGATAGGCCCCATTCTATTGTTAATCGAGAATTTACATCTCGCTTCGAGGTGTCGCCAATACAAACGCTCCAGTTTATACGGGCATCTACACTGAGGTTGCTTATTACACAGGTATTACACAGGCGATTTAAAAAAAAAATCCTAAAATAACCGAGTAAATCTCTGAATCTGCGTAAAAAGCCGTAATGCACTAAAACCTCGTAAAAAGCGTTAAAAGTTATGTTCACACGCGTTTCTGGCCAAATTTAAGCGAACATTATCTACTCACGTGAATTCCGAAAACTACGTCAAATTCCGAATACCCCATAGAAAATTGTGAAGTAAGCGGCTCCAGTGTATTTTCATTTTTCGCATAACTTTTGAAAATGTCCAAAGTAACAATGAGTGATTCTCTTCTCTATTTTTCTTTTTTGTTAATTATAACGCCATTATAAAAGTTTCCAACGGTTTCTTATTACAAAACGAAAGACGGTCTTGCTGTCTAGTATATTCCCATACAAAATGACAATTTGGTTTTTATGATTTTTTCTCATTTTTCAGTTATTTTTTCCAATTTTTTTCTTTATATAAACCTGTTGGGAACCAAGACGAACCAAATGAAAAAGAAATCAAGAAAATCCATCGAGTCGTTCGTGAGTTATGCTGTCACGAACGGGCAGCCTTTGATTTTTATATATATAGATATATATATAGATAGATTACATGCTGCCAAACACCCGGCTGAGAAAAAAATTCAATCGCGAACCATGTTCCCTACGTAAACACAAGATCTATTTAAGATTTACGAGCACGTTAGACATTCTACAAACAACACATTATTTACAGTTAATTCGAGCCGAACTGCATTTTTTATAAATTTTCGTGGAAAACCAAAACTAAAGCTTCACACATGGGGTTTCATGGTTCTTCAGACTGAATAAAATATAGTAGAAATTTATTAATTCGATGACTTAAATCAACAAGTAGTCCTACGTCAACTTTGCAGTTATGTCACTAACATATCTCACCTTTTCGTTTTTTTTAATTAATTTGTTGATTTGTTGGGCTCAGGCGTGTTTGCGAAGCAGATATTCAATATTGTTATCAACTATGTTTTATTTCTCGATTTTAAGTAAATAGGGGGTGCCAATTACTCGTGGCTAGCTCGAGGTTAATAGGTCAACTAATCGTTTGGAAGGGGCTAGGTAGGTAACTTATTTAAGGTATTAGATGTTGCTCGTGGTTGCAAATCCTCAATCCCTGTAGGTACTAGTTGCTCAGGAACTAAGCCGCAGCTGATTGACCGCAGCTTGCTGGGCAGGTACAAGTAGCACGGAAACAAAAGGATAATATAACTGGGTCACAATGGCAGGGAATTTACTAGAGTAGCAGGACGGGGGTGATGACGTTACACTCTTAGATCAGACAAACAAAGGAAATCGTATATCTCTTGCATGTAGGGAAGATCACGCGTTCCCAAAACATCTCTTACCTCGCTGAAGGATTGTCTACCTCGGGCCACTAGGGTATCCAATAGTCGTGCTCTGGAGGCATCATTTTCCGGGCAATGCCATCTACAAACCAGAAGGACCACATTCCTTGTCGAACGTTCGAGTGTGCAAGTTTAACTTCGTTAGCTTCCGAATCGAATTACGTTTTGGTTTTTGGTTTTTTTTCCCACGATCGTGGTTTTTTTCTGCACTAAGGCTGGTGTAACAGCTGGTTATTTTAGTGCCACAGTGCGACGTTCCTCACGCACCCGGAGGCTTTTCAATAGCCTGTGTGCAGACCGAGAAGTAGCAGCCGCATCATACCAAAGTGAAACAATAGGTAAATATTTCTTTTTATTTCCACATTGCTCCACTACTCTCTGACGATAGAAGACAATCCCCCTAGCAGGCAGAAGAACCTCACCGGTAAAAAATATTTCATTTATTTATTTATTAATTTTTATTTTTTTTTTTGCATATATATTATTATTTTTTCTTTGGTTGGAATTTTTTCTTGTTGAATAATTCTCCCAGATAACAGGAAACCTTTCTTAATATATTTTAGAATTCTATATGTATAATTTTTTTTTTTTGTGGTTTTATGATTCCACTTTCTCATATTATTGATTAATTGGGGTTTACATAACACATTTTTTTTTAATTCTAAATTGTCAGAAAACTTAAAACTATACAAATTTTGGCTTCTTTTGACTTGAACATTTTTGAGAAAGAAAAAAAAACACACACAAACACAAATAATAAAAAAACTTAAAGTTAACATACAGGTTAAACTAACTACAACCTAAGGCTAATGTTAGTCAAAAACACATAAATGAGATTCATAAACTCCAGATCACGTACAGCCAAAATATCTCGAACCGGTACATTGGGTTGTCTACCTCGAGCCCGAAGGGAATCATAAAGCTCAGATCTGACTCCACGATCCTCAGCACATGACCAAACAATGTGAACTGCGTCCTGGGAACCTTGCCCACATTCACAGAGATTGCTGTCGCTCAGTCCAACACGGTATAAATGAGCGTTCAAAGAATAATGATTGGACATGAGGCGAGACATCACACGAATGAAGTCTCGACCCACATCCAATCCCTTAAACCAAGGTTTCTTCGACACCTTTGGGATGATAGAATATTGCCATCGCCCCAAATCTCCTTTACTCCATTTATACTGCCAGCTGCCAAGTGACTGCTGACGAAAAATAGTAAAAAATTCATTAAAGGCGATTTGTCGATCACAAATATCGCCTTCTATAGCGCCCACCCTTGCAAGCGAGTCCGCTCTCTCATTGCCCAGAATTGAGCAATGAGATGGGACCCATACAGAGGTGATGATAAAATAACGCGAAGATAGAGCACTTAGAAGCTCCTGTATTTTCATGAGAAAATACGAGGAGTGCTTTACCGGCCTCAATGAGCGAATAGCCTCTATAGAACTGAGACTATCCGTGAAAATGAAGTACTGATCCGGTGTTAATGAGGTGATTTCTAGCGTAAAGTGTATTGCCGCTAGTTCAGCGACATATACGGAACAAGGAGCTTGAAGTTTACAATTGGTGCTATAAATTTCATTAAATATTCCAAAGCCTGCTGACGCTTCTATCAAAGATCCGTCAGTGAAGAACGATTTAATGGGATCAACTTGGCCAAACTTTGCAGCAAATATCACAGGAGCAATCATTGGATGATGATGCTCTGGGATTCCACGAAGCTCCTGCTTCATGGATCAATCAAAATGAACCGAATTGTCGAAATCGGAGAAGCAAACACGATTGGACATGTTCGGCGAAGGGCTGACATCCTGTGTTATGTACAAATGGTACAAGCGGGTTTGAGGATTCAACTCAAGGAGCTTCTCAAAATTTTCGATCACCTGTGGGTTCATAACTTCACACCTGATAAGGAGCCGAAGAGATAATTCTGAAAACCGATCCGAGAGTAGCAACATGCCAGCCAGCACTTCAAGACTCATGGTGTGAGTCGAGTGCATGCAACCTAACGCGAAACGAAGACACCGATACTGAATACGTTCCAGTTTGATGATGTGCGACCGAGCCGCTGACTGAAAACAAAAACTACCGTATTCTATAATCGACAAAATCATTGTCCGGTACAACTTTAGAAGATCTTGCGGATGTGCTCCCCACCAGGTGCCGGTAATTGTGCAGAGAAAGTTGATCCTTGGCTGGCACTTTCGCTTAAGATACTCAATATGGGATCTCCAGGTGCACTTAGAATCGAACCAGACCCCAAGATATTTAAATAACATAGAATGAGTTGTTGGCTTACCCCAAATTTGAAGCTTCGGTTGTGCTGGGTTATGCTTCCTAGAAAAAACTACCAACTCAGTTTTCTCCGTAGAGAATTCGATACCTAGCTCGAGAGCCCAAGTATACAAATTTTCCAAGGTATCCTGCAAGGGTCCTTGCAGATCGACCCCATTGGGTCTCGTGACAGACACTATACCGTCATCTGCAAGTTGTTTCAACGTACAGTTGTCACTTAGACAACCGTCAATGTCTTTGACATAAAAATTATACAAAAGGGGGCTTAAACATGATCCCTGGGAGAGACCCATGTAGCTAAATCGTGAAGCTGTAGAGGTTCCATGGGAGAAGCTCATATGTTTCTCTGACAGCAAATTGTACAAAAAATTATTCATTAATAGTGAAAAGCCACAAGCGTGGAGTTTGAGACGTGGCTAGATAGCTCAGTGGTTATCCGTTCTGCTTACTGAGCAGATGGTCGAGAGTTCAATCCCAGGCCCGTCCCCTTCCTTGTCATTTGTCACTTGCCTCTTTCTATCACCACTAGATTTAGAATAAAAAGCAGTCTACTGCGCTTTCATTGATCGCATCACTTACCACAGTGAATCCATGATCTATAAATAACCTGCCTCACTAACACAAATCTATCCTTCCCTTGACAATTGTGGAGACGCAGAGGTAAACACGGTCTCTATCCAACGATTGTCAAACTAATCATCCTTCCCCCCTCCCCGAAGACCGTGAGGACGTGGCCGGCGCCGGTACTGATCTATAAATAGAATTAGTGAACTTGTACATTGAAGATGCAAAGCCTACTCCCAAGCTCCATCTATGTGGTTCTCTGTGCAATTACACTAGTTCTGATCGGTAACGGAGTAGCAACTACGCTACGCACGGTCTTTTTTTAAAAAAAAAAAAAAAAAAAAAAAAAAGCCACAAGCGTGGAGTTTATCTGAAAGAATTTCAACAGATACTGAATCAAAAGCCCCCTTTATATCCAAGAAAACAGAAGCCATCTGCTCTTTTTTGGCAAAAGCTAACTGAATATCTGTGGAAAGTAACGCGAGACAGTCGTTCGTTCCCTTACCCCTACGGAAACCATATTGAGTATCTGAGAGCAGGTTATTCGTCTCAACCCATTTGTAAAGACGGAAGAGGATCATTTTCTCCAACAACTTTCGAATACAGGATAACATCGCGATGGGTCGATAGGAGTTGTGGTCGGACGCGGGCTTACCAGGCTTTTGAATGGCAATAACTCTCACCCGCCCCCAATCATCCGGTACAATGTTGAGTTCCAGAAACTGATTAAACAAGTTCAACATGCGCCTCTTAGCGACGTCCGGGAGGGGTATTGAACTTCCATAGAAACATTTCTTGCCTCCAAAAACCTCAACATGCCAAATTTGGTTTCATTTGCTTCATTGGCTCTCGAGTTATGCTAAAAATTATGTTTCATTTTTATGGAAGTCTCCCCTTTCAGTAGGTGGAGGGGTCTCAAACCTTAGAAACATTTGTTTCCTTCAAAAACCTCCATATGCCAAATTTGGTTCCATTTGCTTGATTTGTTCTTGAATTATCCAGAAATTCGTGTTTCATTTATATTAGAGACCCCTCTTTCAGTGAGCGGAGGAGTCTCAAACCACGATAGAAACATTTCTTGCCTTCGAAAAACTCCACACGCCAAGTTTGGTTCCATTAACTTGATAAGTTCTCGAGTTATTCAGAAATTTGTGTTTCATTTGTATGGAACCCCCCCCCCCCCCCTTGGCCCCTTCCGGATGGCAGAGGAGCCTCAAACCTCTATAGAAACATTTCGCTCCTCCAAAAACCTTTATATGCCAAATTAGGTTCCATATGCTTGATTAGTTCTCGAGTTATACACAAATGTGTGTTTCATTTGTATGAGAGCCCCCCTCTTACAGAGGGCGGAGGGGTGTCGAGTCACCTTAGAAATATTTCTTGCCTTCAAAAATCTCTACTTGCCAAATTTGGTTCCATTTGATTAGTTCTCCTTTTGTTTAATTTATATGGGACCCCCCCCCCCACTCCTACCAGAGAGAGAGGAGGGGTCTCATACTATCGTAGAAACAATCATTGCCTTTAAAATCCCCGCATGCCAAATTTGGTTCCATTTGCTTTATTAGATCTAGAGTTATGAAGAAATTTTAGTTTCATTTGTATGACAGCACCTCTTCTAGGAGAGGGGAGGGGTCTCAAACCACCATAGAAAAAAAAAAATTGTCTCCAGAAAACCCCACATGCCAAATTTGGTTCCATTTGCTTGATTAGTTCTTGAGATATGCAGAAAATTCTGTTTCATTTGTATGGGAGCCTCCCCAAGTAACCACAAGCATTATATTATTGCACTTATTCAAGCCAAAATCAACATCGGTAATGCGGGATCGCATCAATTCAACAGTTGTCATGTAATAAAGCGTTAGACTAGCTTAAGAATGTAGTGATGCATTACCAATGCAGTAATGCTACTTTAGCAATGTCTTATGGCATTACACAAGTTATAGCATTAGTTCGATCTTAGTGGGGCCCTTTTCAGCTTTAATCCAACTTCAATGATGCACTAGACGTAATACATATGCCCTATATATGCATGCTATTACAGCCTCGTGGTTACTTGGGTCCCTTTTTAGAGAGGGGAGGGGTCTCTGACTACACAGAAAAAAATAATTAATTTTAACAGGCATGTAAAATTTCCGTTCGTTTAATTCCAAACCAAAGGAGGCATAAACAACGAAATTGTTTGCAATTTTTCATGTGCCATACAACAATGTTTGAAATCTTTCATACAAGAGGCTAGATTCAGGCGTTATCTGGCCTCAATTTACATGAAATATCGTATTATTATCTGCGAAATCTAGCATTCCCTTTATGTGCATTAGATAACGCAGAAAATTCAATGTTTATTTTTATCTGTGTACCATATAAACATTCATTGTCACCAAAAACTTCCGCATGCTTAATTTGGGTTCCTTTGCTTGATCAGTTCTCCAGTTATGCAGAAATTTGTGCTTAATTTGTATGGGAGCCCCCCTTTCCAGAGAAGGGAGGGGTCTCAAACCATCACAAGAACCTTTTCCGGCCCCAAAAACCTCTATAGAGTAGTCTTGAAAATTTGAATCAATCCATTGGGCTCATGAAGCATCGCTTGCAATTGTTTTACAATATCCCGCTTCATGGTGGAATAATGTTACTGAGTGAATCTCGAGTGAAATAAATCTTTAGATTTATGGTCTGCGTCTGTCGGTGGCAACATTGAATTCGCTTTTTGGTAATTTTGACCTGTAAAGTAGACGGTTTCACAATTTCTATACTAAATTTTTAAACTCTGTAAGGTTCAATGTCCAAGAAAACTTTTAAATATTATGTACGTTGCGCCAAATGAAGTCATTTGAAAACAACCATTATAACTCTGGATGTTCTGCAGAAAAAATTTAGAACCACTTCCTGATTCCGACACCAATGAGCGCAAAGGCTCTGGTGTTTCATTTGGGAACTTCAATGCATTACAATGATAACAAACTACACTCATTGATCCAATGGCGACTGATATATTCGCATTGTCATCAACCAAAGGCAGCACGTTGAAAATTCGTTTAACGGATGCCTTCGCAATCGTTTTATTAGGTTATGCTGGGCGAGATTGTTACCAGATATTTCTGGTAATTGTCTATTACGCTTCTTTCTAACTGTATCGCTTGTATTTTCAGCTGCTCTTTCTTCTTCACTCAACATTATTCGAGCCCGTGAAATCCATTGTCAAACCACTTCAGTTTGAGTTGCACGCTGATCGTCGCTTTGTCTCATTCGAGAGTTTGCTGAGCTAGCAGCCGACCGATATTATTCTGTCTAGTCGGAGGCATTGTACAACAATACTAATTGAAATTAACTGAAATCGCAACATAATTAGAGTCATTTTAATTTCTAGTAATATCATTGTTTTCACGTTCCTGATGCAATATTAATCACACGGCGAACGATACTAATGTAACCAAAAACGTAATTACACATCTGTTAGTTCAACACAGAAGACATAAACTAATACCTTCACTTTCTATTGGCCTTCATTTCAATTCTGGACCAACAATAGAATAGGGCCTATCAACATATGTAAACATACACTTCTGAGCCTTTTTCTCGCAAGCCATAGGCTACACACGCAAATCTATAGCATTATCGTGTAGAGAAACTTTTCCCTACATGATTATGGTATTGATTTGCGTGGGCGGCCCATGGCTTATGAGAAAAAGGGCTCGGAAATGTTTGTTTACAAATGTTGATAGGCCCTATTCTATTGTTGATCGAGAATTTACATCTCGCTGCGAGGTGTCACCAATACAAACGGTCCAGTTTATACGTGCATCTACACGCTATAAATCGTTTTAACTGAAGTTACTTTTTAAACAGGAGTGAGTGCGATGTAAAAAAAAACTACTTAAAAAACCGAATAAACTCCTGAATTCACGGAAAAACCCGTAATTTACAAAAACTTCGTAAAAAGCGAGAAAAGTTAGGTTTGAGACCGCGTCAAATTCCGACAACCCCGTAAAAAATTGCGAAATAAGCGATTCAAATGTATTATAATTCTTTTGTATATCTTTTCAAAAGGTCCTAAGTAGCAATCAGTGATTCTCTCCTCTCTCGTTCTGTTTTTTTTTTTGGTAAAAACGAAGCCATTATAATACTTTCCAAAGGTTCCTAATTACAAATCGAAGATAGCGGTCTATCATATTATGATATTTCCATATAAAATCACAATTGGGTTTTATGAAGAAAAAAATCATTTTCCAGTAATTTTTTCTAGTTTTTTCTTCATATAAACCTGTTGGAAGCCAAGACGAATCAACCAAAAATGAAATCAAGTAAATCCATTGAGTCGTTCGTGAGTTATGCTGTCACGAACGGACAGCATTTCATTTTTATATATATATAGAAGATATATATATATCTTCTATATATATAAAAATGAAATGTTGTCCGTTCGTGACATCGCACTCACTCCTGTTTAAAAAGTAACTTCAGTTAAAACGATTTATAGCGTGTAGATGCACGTATAAACTGGACCGTTTGTATTGGTGACACCTCGCAGCGAGATGTAAATTCTCGATCAACAATAGAATAGGGCCTATCAACATTTGTAAACAAACATTTCCGAGCCCTTTTACTCATAAGCCATGGGCCGCCCACGCAAATCAATACCATAATCATGTAGGGAAAAGTTTCTCTACACGATAATGCTATAGATTTGCGTGTGTAGCCTATGGCTTGCGAGAAAAAGGCTCAGAAGTGTATGTTTACATATGTTGATAGGCCCTATTCTATTGTTGGTCCAGAATTGAAATGAAGGCCAATAGAAAGTGAAGGTATTAGTTTATGTTAGTGTGCCTGTATTAGTAGAGTGACGCCATGTCATCCCTGTGAAAATAACAAATTTGGCATCCCTGATGCTTTGAGTTGACAACACTGAATATTAATGCTGAATACTCGAGTACTTTTTCAAACAGACGCATCTGATTTTGTAAACAAAGAGGGAAAGTAAGATTCAAACGTTTAATTCTTGAAACCCTTAGTACTTTCATCCAAACTAGGGCCACCAATACAAGGAATAACACTTTCCAAACATCATGCTAATGTTACTTTCCTTGAGGGTGCTGAGAGTTTTGAGAAATTTACGTTTGAATTTTTCTTCCCCTCGTTGTTTACAAAATCAGATACGTCTGTTTGAAAAAGTACTCGAGAATACTAATACAGGCACACTTATTATTGTTTCTTCACATGCGTTTGACAGGTCGCCTGCTCGATTGGAATGACACTGACAGAAAATTTCGGTTCCAATTTTGACAGTGTCGTCACTCTACTAATACAGGCACACTAGTTTATGTCTTCTGTGTTGAACAGATGTGTAATTACGTTTTTGGTTACATTAGTATCGCTCGCCGTGTGATTAATATTGCACCAGGAACGTGAAAACAATGATATTACTAGAAATTAAAATGACTCTAATTATGTTGCGATTTCAGTTAATTTCAATTAGTATTGTTGTACAATGCCTCCGACTAGACAGAATAATATCGGTCGGCTGCTAGCTCAGCAAACTCTCGAATGAGACAAAGCGACGATCAGCGTGCAACTCAAACTGAAGTGGTTTGACAATGTATTTCACGGGCTCGAATAATGTTGAGTGAAGAAGAAAGAGCAGCTGAAAATACAAGCGATACAGTTAGAAAGAAGCGTAATAGGCAATTACCAGAAACATCTGGTAACAATCTCGCCAGCATAACCTAATAAAACGATTGCGAAGGCATCCGTTAAACGAATTTTCAACGTGCTGCCTTTGGTTGATGACAATGCGAATATATCAGTCGCCATTGGATCAATGAGTGTAGTTTGTTATCATTGTAATGCATTGAAGTTCCCAAATGAAACACCAGAGCCTTTGCGCTCATTGGTGTCGGAATCAGGAAGTGGTTCTAAATTTTCTGCAGGACATCCAGAGTTATAATGGTTGTTTTCAAATGACTTCATTTGGCGCAACGTACATAATATTTAAAGTTTTCTTGGACGTTGAGCCTTACAGAGTTTAAAATTTAGTATAGAGATAATGAAGCCATCTACTCTACAGGTCAAGGTACCAAAAGCAAGTAATGTTACCTATCGACAGACGCAGACCATGAATCTAAAGATTTATTTCACTCGAGATTCACTCAGTAACATTATTCCACCATGAAGCGGGATATTGTAAAAGCAATTGCAAGCGATGTCATGAAGCTGATGGATCAATTCAAGTTTTCAAGGCTACTCTAGATCGAATGCCATCTAACAGCCATAAGCTTGCAATTCAGACTAATACCTTCTCAATTTTCCAATAAGTAGTTTAATTGTAAGCAGGACAGCGTCTGCTGGGTCAGCTAGTATATATATATATATATATATATATATATATATATATATATATATATATATATATATATATATATATATATATATATATATATATATATATATATATATATATATATATGTATATATATATATGTATATGTATATATATATATATATATATATATATATATATATATATATATATATATATATATATATATATATATATATATATATATATATATATATATATATATATATATATGTATATATATTATTTATTTATATATATATATATAAGTTATGAAACAGCGGACACCACCACCACATTAATCGAGAAGCAGGATAACCACACCGAACCCAAATCAACATAGCAACAGCCAGGGAAACTACCAACGGCAATACCACATCGATCAACGCACCGCAGAAATGATGACCCAGGGAATCCAGCACAGCAACAAGCGAAGCGACGTGGACGACCGACGTGGACGAGCAACGTGGACGAGCAGCACATCGGACGATATTGATCGATTTTGCTGAATAGGGACCTTTACATAATAAAAGGGCTAGAGATAGGAAATTAAGATTCAGTTTTTGATGTAACTTTGTAGTGAATGGTAATTAAAGTTGTTTTTAGTGAAATAAATATTTTTTTATAAGTTCGAGATAAATCACGACCTAACTGGCGCAGTCGAGTAGTTCAAGTAGTGAAACAAAGTGAAAGTGTTGTTGGAGCGAATATCTAATATCACAATCATCGAGTTTGCAAAGGCGAGCGGCCCTAAGTCCCAGACGACACCGATAATCCAGCAGCAGCTATTCTGGAGCGGATATCCAGGATTTGAGATTATTTGGAGGACCAATCCCGCTACTTGGAACCCACCCCAGCCATCTCTACGTGCATCATTACCAAAAACTCCCTGATGAAAGGAATCATCTTGTAAGTACCAAAGTTTTTACTACCTATAAAGTGAAACTAAATGAAACCAAGTGCAAACGAGTGCTACAGTGTAGTTCAACTCAAGTGTAGGAATCTGAAACGTGTTATTAGATCTCTATTGTGAGGGCATATCACTGGCGGTCATAACTCTTATTACGATTCTTGCTACCACATTAATTTCCCTGTCCAACAGGCGAGTAGCGACATAATATAGGGAAAAAGTTAACATTTTGAATAAAATCTAACATGGCAAAACCAGCTATGAGCGCAGAAGCTCTGCTAGAACAAGTGAGAACACTCACCGAAAATCAAACACAGCTTATTGAAACGATCAATGCTTTGAAAGATAAAGCTAACGATCCATTCTTAAATTTCACAACACCTGATCCGATCAGGAATATCCCCATCTTCAATGGGAATAGAAAAGAAGCGGCAGCCTGGGTGCAGGACGCTGAACAAACTCTTAATCTGTTCGACCAATATAAAAACGACATTTGCTATGGACAAATTATTCGTAGTATAAAGAACAAAGTGGTCGGTGAGGCTAGAGAAATATTGATAGCCTCCGGAAATCCCACAACCTGGGATGAAATCAAAGAAATTTTACTAACTGCATACGGTGACCGTAGGGATTTAACGAGTCACATTCAATCGTTATTTTACATTCGACAAGGCAAGAAAAATCTGTCGGAATATTACAATAAAATTAGAACAATTGACACAGCTATAAAATCATCTGCTGCTAATATGGACGATTATAAATCGCACACAAGGGTTATTAACTCTTTCGTCAATTTACTTACGTTGACCCGGTTCGTAGATGGGTTAAATGAGGAAATTTCTATGCACGTAAGAAGTTGTCGACCAGAGACACTTGAGCATGCTTACGAAATCACACAACAGTATTCGAATGCCGCGTACCGACACAAGTTGGATCGGAAAACGAATAACCCGACACCTTTCGCTAGACAGCAGAACGGCGAGCAAGGCAAAGCTAAACCAAATAACTCTAATGCTAATGCACGGTACGGTGATAGGACACCATCAGGCAAATTTAAAAACCGACTTCAAACTGACGACGATGTGTCAATGAAGACACATGTTTCAAGAATGCAGGTTAATAACCATGCACAAAAGGAAAGTGAATTTGAAGCTGACTCGGACAATGAACCTGAATACAATTCTCAGAAGGAATCAGTAGAAAATTCCAGACTCGATTCAGACGATGATGAATACCTTATCTCGGATGAAATAAATTTTCATCTGATCCACGGAAAAAATCCAAAGACGTGATGAAGAAAACTAGTTTCATACCTTACATTTCGATTCAGACAACAAAGGTGAACTCAAGTTTTTAGTCGACACAGGTGCGAATAAAAACTATATTTCCCTATACATGTCAACGTCGAAAGTTGTAAAGATGAACCGATATCTACGGTAACAAATATGGCAGGGCAACATACAATCAATAAATCGGCTTCAATTGACATTTTTCGAATTAAAAAGAAATTGAAATTTTTTATATTTAAATTCCATAAATATTTTGATGGTCTCATTGGCTACGAGTCACTCCGAGATCTGAAAGCAATCCTTAATACCGCAAGTAATACTTTAAAAATAGGAAGAAAGGTCATTACTATGAAAAAGATGTTCCCAGAAGAACACAAGCTAAATCTCACAGAACACAAATTTCAGTTTATTCATGTGCCTGTGAAGAAGAACGGACCTTTCATGATGGACAAAGAATTTCATACAAATCACTTCACAATTTTGCCCGGACTATACAAAGGGACCAATGGAAAAGCCATAGTCGCAATACGCAAAAACACTAAGGAAACATCTGTTGAAATCAATGTAAATGAACTAGAGTTGGGACAAGACTATTATGAAATTGAGAAGATCCCGGAAAAACGTAAGTCAATCAAGTTCGATATAAGGGACAACCATTTGAATGATAGAGAAAAAACAGCACTAAAAGAGGTTATTGATAATAATAAAGAAGTTTTATATCTGCGAAGAAGACAATCTTACCTTCACGCATAAGATTAAACATAAAATCAGAACAACGGACAACATTCCGATCCATACGAAATCCTATAAATATCCCAAGATTTACGAGGACGTAGTCCGACAACAAGTAGATAAACTACTCAAAGACGGTATCGTGAGGGAATCCATCTCTCCCTATACGTCTCCCGTATGGGTAGTGCCTAAGAAGCCAGACGCTTCAGGCCAGAAAAAATTTAGACTGGTTATAGATTACCGTAAGCTCAACGAGAAAACCATTAGCGACAGGTATCCTATACCAGAAATTTCCGACATCCTAGACAAACTAGGAAGAACAAATTATTTTTCAACCATTGACCTGGTCTCAGGCTTTCACCAAATTCAGCTTGATGACGAAGATATCGAAAAGACGGCATTCTCGGTGAACTCAGGAAATACGAGTTTACACGCATGCCATTTGGGCTGAAAAATGCGCCCGCAACTTTTCAACGGGTCATGGACTGCGTGTTAAGAGAAGAATTAGGAATATGTTGTCTCGTATACATGGATGACATAATCATATTTTCACCATCTCTGAACAGCACAAAATCGACTTAGATAAAGTCTCAAACAGGCTAAGAGAAGCGAATCTGAAAATTCAACTCGACAAATGTGAGTTTTTCAGAAAAGAAGTACAATTTTTGGGACACAGTCTCTGAAGACGGTGTAAGACCCAATCAAGACAAAATAGAAACGATAAAAATTGGCCAGTGCTGACAACAGAAAAACAAGTAAGGCAATTTCTGGGAATCCGTAGGATACTACCGAAGATCCATCTAAAGATTTTCGCTAAGTTGGTAAAATCCACTTACCTCCTTACTCAGAAAAGATAACGACTTCGAAATTACAAGGGAGATAGAATTATGCTTCGAGAAATGCAAGCAAATTCTTATGAGGGATCCTGTACTCCATCCACCCTGACTTTTCAAAAGAATTCATCCTAACCATGACGCGAGTGATTTTCGCTATAGGGTGCCGTTCTTTCCAAGCGACCCATTGGAAAAGATCGTCCAATCGCCTACGTTTTCTAGAACGCTGGAACAGGACCGAAGAGAACCATTCAACGATAGAAAAGAGTTTTGGCAATGTATTGGCAGTCAAACATTTCTGAGCACCATCTGCGGGGTAGAAGATTTAAACTACTAACGGATCATCAGCCTTCCACTTACCTCTCTTCAAATACAAATAAGCGAATATTCCGAGGAAAATTGAGCTTGAAGGGCATGACCACGAGCTAACCTACAAACCCGCAGAAACAATGCTGGCGGAAGACGCCCCATCAAGGACTCAAACGGAGGAAATAAATGCAACTCTCCAAGACAATTCAAATGATGAAGAAACTGAAAGCGATTTAGCCACGGCAAACTCACCGACTACGCGATAATTATTCACTTGTGTACATGGAAAAGCTATAAATACATTCAAACATAAATCATTTTCGAAGTTTCGAAGATACATTCAGATGTATCGGAGGAAGTATTCCTGAAACGACATCGGACAACTATTCTCAGCACCATATACATAGAAATCGATATTGTAAACATATTTAAAAATATCGAACCCCAGAGGGATAAATTGCTCTGAGTACCAATAGAACTGAAGGCAACTGATACAAGAAACGTATAAGAAAACATTTGAGGCCATAAGCTGTAACAAGATCTTCATTTCAGTAAGTTCTCCTGGGACGGAGGCTCGATCCGGAACAAGACAAACTGGTAAAAGTAACACATGATTATGCACAGAGGTATAAAGAAAATAAAGCGCAAATTCTCCAAAAATACTATTTCCCGCAACTCGAACGAAAGGTTAAAATTCATATAGATAGTCGTGATACATGCGTGAAAGTAAACACGATAGAAAACCACCATCAAATCTAATTCAGTAAAAGCATTTTCAGCGAAAAACCTTCGATCGAGTGCAATATAGATGCGGTTTTCACGAAGGGAATGTAAATGGCTGACAGATGGACTCTTTTCCAAATTTGCTAACATAATTCCATTAGACTCAAGAACAATAATTGATATGAAGCAAGCAATTAGCGAAACATATCAGAATATTTGGAAGACCACAAACTATTGTCAGCGATCAATGAGCCTCTCACATCATAGATTTCAACAGGCTTCCTTGAATGACCTCGGTATTTCACTTCACCATGCCAGCAACTACAATCTAATGGGATCGTAGAAAGGTTTCACTCAACCTTAATCGAACTCTACAGAACTCTCTAAGACAAAAATATCCCAACAAACTGATACGAGAGATGATGAACTTATTGACGGACATCTACAATAACACAATACACCTGTAACTAAAAGGAAATCCTAGAGAGCATTATTTTCAACTCTCAAATTGTTACTGATGTAGAGGAAATACAGAAGGCAGCTGAAAATCTCCAATCAGCAGTTAGAACACAACTTCGCAAAAATAAGCGAATGTTTGAAGAAAAACACGCAAATAAACAGACACCACACGACCTAACCCACAAGACATAAAATACGTTAAAATCAATGCAAAGACAGACAAAAGACGAAGACTCTACAAGACTGTTCCACGTAAAGCTAACGATACACTGACCTTCGAAGACACTCAATACATGCCAAAATCCAGCAAGAATCGACTCAAGTAATAACCGAAAAACTCCCTTATTTTTCCGATCCTTCAATCCACTACACAACCCAGACAACATACAAAGATGTAGGTAATGATAATGGGATGATAGCTTCAAGATAGAAAATCGCTAGAATAAAACTAAGCTATGAAGAATAACTAAGATAACTCCAGTTTAGGCAGTATAGAACCAATCCCAAACCACATAGAGAAAGTAGCCTCATCCCTAAAGATAAAGCGATCATTTGCACGAAACATTACTAAGGAAAATCATTATTGCTAGAGAAAATTAAAAAGCCTACAACCCTACAGACAAAAAGAGGACCGTATAAACGCTCTAGGCACAGTAGTAAAATACATCAAGAGGAAATCCAGACCAGAGAAGATTTACAAACAATAGTAACGAAGTTATAGGAGCTCTGCAAACTCGAGACAATGAGCTAACCAACAACTAGACGAAACAAATTCAAAATCAATGACAATTTTCAAAACAGGATCAATAATGTTACAAATACTCTAAGAAAGATTAGTTCTCAAATATCATTGATCAATAACACATTAAGACAAGATGATACTGTAGAACATACGAACCTAATATTTAGTACGGATTCTTTAATTCATGCCTTAGAAGAGCATTGAAGAACAGGCTCGAATTTTCAAGACAGACATGTACTAAGCAAGAATATACTCTCGTTAGAGGAAAAAATATACATCTTTCTAAAAGTTAATGCAGAAGATTTTAAAGTTAGAATTTATAGACGAAATTTTCTTCATCTCAGCCTCAGTTGCTGGTAACGATCGTAGGCAGAGAGACAATGCCGTCATCTTATACATCCGTGACGATCCGATGATAACTCTACCAGCCCGCGTATCATTGAACTCGAACCGCATATCATAAACCTGAAATAAAGACCAATCACATAGTGAGGGTGCAGCAGAATAGCAATTACCAAATAAGAAGTTGTCCTAGCATCGCAAGAAATGTGGTGATTCGGTATGACTCGCAGATATCAGCAAGATGATACCTCCATAAATTCTGATGCAATTTGCAGAAAACTCAAAACGTTCAATGATTAAAACAGAACAACTAACTCGTAAAGGAAACCATGAGAGGTATTATATCTCATCGATACAAAAAGCCGTTTAGAAATTTTTAGTTCTCTGTGGCGACTCCAGGGTAGTATCAGAACCTGCTACTGTAATTGAAGCCAGAGAACTGCACCATAAATGTCCTGAACTGTACATTCCAGCAGTGAGGATCAACGGTTTAAAGCTCAAACGAGTACCTTTGTGCCAACTGGCAACAAGCAACTGGAAACACTGAACGGCGCATTGATGGACCTGAAGAACTTCAAAATCGATAATTGA
>JASCZW010011552.1:0-31600 GCA_034211315.2 Aedes japonicus
AAAAAATCAATTTCTGATCAATTAGCACCGATTTCATTGCTGAAGTCTTCATCGGACAATTTTCCCTGTCGCAAGTAGTACGACGATAAAAATGGATGCAAAAACTTAATTGTGACTTGATCGAGTCACACAGCAGTCACATCAACCTGTTTTCAACAAGTTTGTTACTGTAGGAAAGCCTCTTATCAAATTAACAAACCCTGAAATGTCCTTTCTTCAGTGATGGAAATCTTAATTAGAAGAAGTTTTCTTACGGTTGCTTATTGCCATGGGATCAGTTGATCTGAATTCAAGACATAGGACAGTTATGCTTAGATAATGAGATATGTTTTCATGTTATACTGTTTGTAGCATGTAGCGTAGGACTTTTAAAATAAAATGCTATGAGAGCTACAAGTTTGACAAACCTTGATGGCAGTTGATTTTTAACATTGACTGGTGGTTGATTGATTGGTGCATTGCAGACGACAACAAAACAGACGTCAGGTGGTGAAAAGTTGTTAACACTGATTGACTAGTGCTCGTGAGTCAGCGCTAGTGACAACAAGAATGAGTAAACAGGCATTTTTCGGCATGTTTATTTAAGAAGCAACTAAAACTAGCTCTCGGTTGTAAGAAACTGACTCACCAGCGCTCGTAACTAGCATCACTGAATACTGCCCATAACCAGAACTACGAGCTGTTGGAAACGTTGGATTTCTTAACAAACATTGACTTAAATAGCAACCATGATATCACGTCATGTCAGGGACGTCAGTGACATTTCAATCTATGTTGATATCACAAGAAGAAAATTGAAAATTTCTCATTGGGCTCAATAAATAAACAGCGCTGAGAAAACCAGCTAACAGTTCTGACAATACCACTATGTTTTCTTATCATCATCAGTTGCCCTAGTAGCACACTTGTTACAAACCAGTTGATGTAACTGCATTGTGACTCAATAATGTTACAAGTAAGTTGTTGCAACAATTTTTGGCCGTTCTTCCAACCTGTCGTAAAGTTGGAATTTTTGCTTCAGCATTTTGAATCCCTGTAGGTCCAATTTAGATGTCAGTTGTGCAACGACATTGAAGCAGGAGGAATTCATTTTTCGACTGTGTTGACTGATACTGAGATCAGTATGGTATTGAAATTTGTATTTTGATGGAAATGAAATGGATATTGCGCAACACTGCATGTAAAGATTAGCAACCCTGATTGCTCGGAACATTAAAAAAATAGTTGCAGAAACTGCAACTCAACGTTTCATAGAAGTTTTCACTCATAGTATGACTTCCCACCGTGATCCAAGGTTTACGCTTAATTAGTGTTAGTTGTATTCTTCCAAAGCAACATGAAATTGTTAAAATCGGTTGCCTCAACTTTATTGTGACTTAACTGAGTAACATTGACGTTATATCAATTGTTGTTTAACAAATGTGCTGCTAGGGTTACAAATTCACAATCTTGATTCGATCAACCTGGTCCTGTCATATCGATTTTAAGTAATCCCCATTTTCCTTCGCATGTCATCATCACATATGGCAACCATCTTTTAATTCTAATCCCTCCCATCCATGACCGCAAAGACCTACAGTATTCGATCGCACTCAACGTTTCAGACAAAGCTTTTATCCTTATCCCTATCCCTAGCCGATTGTTTCATGGTGTATCTAGGTGAGTGATTTGAACATTTATTTTGCAAGGTTTTCCTATACTTAAAATTTGTCACTCTCGAACATACCAAACACACGTACACATTGATGCTTTTCAGCGCAGAATTTGGACTCCTCCGGTCTCGCGTAAGTAACGACCGCTCGCTTTATGGCAAAATTGCCGATATCTGATATCAAGTCTCATACCTCACCCACCCTTGAGTCTTCTACAGTGTCTTTTTTTTTTTTTATCAATATCATAATTATTAGAACGGCAAACTGGCGAGAAACATATTTTCGATCAGTGGCGGTGCCGGTACGAGATCTTCCAGTTTCAGGTAGAATATTCGCTGCAGTCCTTGGACGCTGAGGGATCGTAGCTCCGGTAGTTTGCCCAGCAACCGGTTGAAATAGTGAGGTTTCCGCTGGGCTTCTGAGTTGTAGGTCACGTGATCTCGCAGACTGCTGATGATCTTCATCTGCAGAAGTTCGACCTTCTTCGGTTCTCGAAGGCCATACCGTTCTGGAAGAGGTGTGCCATTGTTAGAAA
Source organism: Aedes japonicus (assembly GCA_034211315.2). Classification (NCBI taxonomy): domain Eukaryota; kingdom Metazoa; phylum Arthropoda; class Insecta; order Diptera; family Culicidae; genus Aedes; species Aedes japonicus. The sequence continues at coordinate 2,188 of JASCZW010011552.1, forward strand.
CATTTACTTGAATAGAGAGAGGGTACAACAGGATCAATCTTACCTGTCACCAGGGTCAACGCACAGAGGCAGGCAAATGCCGATATGTCGATGCCCATGGCGTGCAAGCTCTTGCTGAACTCGAGAATTGCGTTCAACCAGTCACCGAAGGAACGCTGGCACTGATGCTTGTGCAGGACGACACCGTTGCAGAATGTCATTTTGGTGTCATCGATTCGTGCCCGATAGGACAACCGCAGGACGAATAGCTCTAGCGAAGCTGACTGGAACAGAAGCTCCTGGTCTTCGGAGCTGAGATCACTGAAACCGGGCAGCTTTTCGGCGAACTGCTTGATCACATCGACGGATGTCGTCAGTAGATTGTAGAATTGCTGAACCTTTTCCGCTTCGGAAATAATGGGCTCGTTTTGTCCAGGTTCTCGGTACTGGCTGTAGTCGAGGCTGGCGAGATCGGGAGTGGTGTCGACATGAGCTCGTACCAGAGCGGTAATCATCGATACTGGTGGAGATGGTGGCGATTCTTGTGGGGATTTTGGTTTTGATGGCAACCGTCCTCGTCGGCCTTTTAGCGAATCGGTACGAACCACTTCCTTGACCATACCGACGGTAAGACATTTTTGGAATCGGCAGAACTGACATCGATTACGCCTCCGCTTGTCCACGGGGCAAGCTTTGTCCGCTAGGCAGACGTACTTGGAGCCTTTTTGTACTGTTCGCTTGAAGAATCCTTTGCAGCCTTCGCACGTTCGTACACCGTAGTGTTGGCAGGCGGCAGTATCTCCACACACGGCACACAGCTGCGAGGGGCTTTGGGGAGTTGGTCCTCGTGGAACCGGTGTGGCACTGCCAGTGATTGCTGCCGCGGCTGCTGCTGCTGCTGCAGCAGCGGCGGCGACCTCATTGTTGTTCACCGTGTTGGGATTATTATTGTTGATGTAGCCCGGCGAACTGGAGGCTGAGCTGGAGGCGCTTGGAAGAGCGGAATATTTGTAGATGCCGACTCGTGGAGGCTTAGGGCTTTCGCTGCTGGAGGTAGATTCCGAGCGTTGTAGCGGTAGTGAAGCCCGACGGTAACAGGTGGTGGACACATGCAGCTCGGCAATGGTTGGGAATGGCGGAAGGGAGTAGGAATCTTGCGGAGTTACGGCACCGTAATTCTGTGGGAAGGAGATATTCGATGAAGCGATTGTTTGGGGCGTGTTTCTGGACGTGTGACTTACCGCCGCATGTTGTTCGTAAGCCGGAGTAGGGTAGAAACCACCGGCGGGTGATGGATTGCTATATTGAGTAGCTGGAGCTGTGGTGTGCTGAGGGAATTCGTAGTGGCTCTGGTGGACGGCACCATGATGACCGTAGCTATGGTGTCCATAGGCTACGCTTTGGTGATGAGGAGAAGCGGCTATCTTGAAGCAGTCTTCGTCCATTTTTAAACCGAAATTGGCTAACTGATTGTACTTGATGGGATAGGTTTCCTGGAAGCTCGGTAGTAGTGAACTGGCACTGCTACCACTGGATACTCCCGTTGAGGAGATCTGCCGAGGACCTGGTCGCTGTGGTTGCTGGTGAATCAGCTGGGAATGAGGTGGTTGGGGTTGTTGACGTGCACTACTGGCGAGCACTGGGTCGCTACTGGAACGAAGTGTCAACAGACCAAGTTCTTCTGTCGAGGAAGTCTCGAGGAGCAGGTCCTGCTCGGGTTCGGTAGTTTGGGCACTTGAAGGAACCGCACTGAATGGATTTTGCAGTTCGGTTAGGTTTTCCTCCTTGTAGGTTGCCTTGAGGATGGCCGATGGGATACTATCGTTGGAGCCACCGAAGGTGGATGGGTTTTCTTCGAGCCCTACGAGGGTGTCGCTGGAACTATTGGAATGTTGCGTCTGATCCAGGTAGGATTCGGATGAAATAGGTTCCTCCGCTGTTGAATGCTGGGATTGCGAACCGCCAAAGAGCTCTGCAAACTTGTCCAATTGGTGATGATTCACTGTCGGCAGAATCCCGGTGGAAAGTGAATGATGTTCCTGATGTTGTTGCTGCTGTGGCTGCTGATGCGATGGGCCAAATGCACCCAACTGATGGTACGGTTGTTCGGGATGGTTTTGTTGCTGCGATAGCAAATAATCAAACGAAGAAACGGAACTAAAAGAGCTGGCCTGTGGGGAGAGAGAGAAAACGGAAAAAGAGAGAAGGTGGAATTAATTAAATTGGCATCGAAATTGAAGAGGCGTGGCTTATTGAGTGTGCGCGCATCGCGCATCATTCGCCAATGTTTATCACTGGGGAAAAACTAGAGCAGCAATGAAAAGTAGATGGGTGTGCAATCGACGGGTGGTGCCGAGCTAGCGTGTGTATTGGCCAAGCGCCAGACCCTCGGTCGTCTCGGTTCGGAATTTGTGACGTGGGGAGGGAGAGATTGGCAATTTTCGCTACGACAACCGACGTCGTTGAACGTTTTTCATGATGAACTAGGGTGATGGCTGTTTTCCATGTGGCCGATAGAGCAGTGGAAAACGCCGTTCCGTTGGGGTGCGCGCGGTAATATCAAAAGTCAGCTTTTGATTGGCCGGAATGAATGAGTGACAGACGGACGGAAGGAAATGCACCGATGAGCAGCGCAGGTGGGTGGAGAAACTGTCGGTGTGCATGGTGGCATGAATAATTTATTGGCGTGGCTTTGTGAATTATGGGGGAAAATGTAATCAAGTCAGTAGTTTGTTCAGATTGGAGATGGGTTTGGAGAAAATTTGACTATTCAGTGAAGCATCAGCAAATTGCACATATGTCATCAATGTAAGCGTTCGGTGGTGCATTGCATTTCCCACTGATTATTATTCAAATTTAATAACCCCACAAACCGTAGACGAAGGTAGAATGGCACAAAAAAGGCAAACCTAGTCGCACCCCAGGAGTCATGCACAAAACAATCAACATCGCCGATCTTCATGAGCTCATAGTTGACTGTGAATTCATAACAGAGCAAACAACGATGACGATTCGTTTCGCTACGTTATCTTCGCTATCGATCTGCCTATAGGTCTATATGTCTTCTTCCCCCATTATCGACCTTCTTCTCTGCACTTCGTTTCACCTGTGAGAGCCTGCTCTCTCCCTTCTTATGTGTCGTCCATCTGTTTGGGAATATTATAACTCCTAAAACCCATCCGAGCACCCGAGAGACTGCAAACAAACTCAGCAGGGGTCTCTTCTCGATTATGCGGTTCATATGTGCGCAGTTCAAGTCCTTCTGATTTGGTGGTGCGGCCTCCCTGCTGTAATTCAACAGTTCATGCCGGGTTTCACTGTCGCTTTCGATCCTAATAATAGCCGGTTTCCGGCTGTGCACTCAAAGTCAATGATTTATGCACTGTTCCAACAGTAGAAGAAATACGCCACTCTCTTCTCCAGCAAACGCTCAGTGGGCTAGCGAGATGGGTTTATGAAATTCCAAACATTAATTAACTAATTATGCTTCGCGTCGATTCGCGAAGCTGCTGTCCGGTCAGATCAACGGAGAAGATGAACCAACCAATTTGGGTCTACGATCAGCCTGGCCATAAGGAAGGGTCTGAACGAACACTTGATGTGGCCCAGGCCGAGCCGGAGGTTTGCTCCAGTTGGAGAATATTCATTATTTCCTGTGTCCGCAATTTCACTTGTCGGACCAGCAGCATCAGCTGTAGTGTAGTCCACCCACCCAAACACGGCCGATGGGTGTTTTGAAATGCCTGGCAACGAAGCAACTCAACTGGTGAAGTGTACGTTGCGTTACATCTCGACAAGGTGGATAATCATGCGTACTCGCACTTAATCACGATCTCGTTTAGTTTTGTTTGTTTTAAGCAAAACAAATGGTTTGGGTGGATTAAAAATCAACATTCGTTGTGTGTTGGCAGCGTGAGTAATGTGGCTTTGATAGAAGGGTCATTGTGGAGTTAATTTACTGCGTTGCGTTTGCATTGCCTTGATTATGCCTCAGGCCATAATGACCATGAACTTTCAATAATAGAGAAGTAGGTCGGAATCCGTTTTAAAATTAATTGAAAATAGAACTTCCCAAAGAGATATAGATTTAGTATGATCCATGCAGTCAGAGCTATGCGATTGGTTGCATTTAACTAAACAATCCATTATTTTGGCTTGATGTTCAGCGTTGAATAATGTGATACGAAGTATTTGTGTAAACCATTTGGGGAAAGTTAAGAGTTACCCTGAAAGTCAAGCTCAGACTTATTTCCATAACTTTGTCAAATTTAAGTTTTGTCTATAAAAATATGAATAAACATGGAAGGTTAACTCAGCATTCGGTCAGTCATACTATCCAAATTGGTTGTAAACAAATAAGAAACTTTTGTTGAGTATCCATGTAACAAAAAGGAAAATTAGATGACATCCTTGTTTAGATGTCTATAACTATAAATTATCGAAATTCTCTTGAAATTCTTCTGGAAATAGCCTGAACAAATGAATGCCCATAACAGGGACCTTAATGAAGATAAATACGAAAAATTATAAAGTGGTTTGCCTCAAGCTAAAAAATTTTACCAACGCCATAGTTAAATTTAATATATTTCTAGCATATTTTTGCAGAAGTTTGAGAAATTATATTGGTAGGTAAAGAATTCGATTTCTAACAGAGATTACTTAAACTTTATTAATTTACTTTATATCGCCCTCTTGGATTAAAAAAAAGAAAGAAGATTCCTCAGGCTGTATCTCAATTCTACTCTTAAAATCAATATTAGGAGACATTGATGACGAACACAACATTCACACTATTAAGCGAAGGAAAAAAACATACCCAGCGAATTAACAAATCTGAGAAAAGCTAGAAAGGCTTGTAGGAGCAACCCAAGGTAATTATACGAATTACTTCCATAATTCTATTTTAAGCTGCGGAATGGTTAATTTAAGTACCTTAGACGTCCTAAAACTATTTAGAAGGGATCTATTTTATAAGTTTTCAGAAAAAATCAGCTTTCATTTAAATGTAGCCACTGTTCTGCATGAACACTACCGTTATTCTCGATTTCAGTCTAATAGGTCCAAATTCAATTGATGATAGATTGTATAGTCTGTGTTCATACTACTCGCGAAAAAACTTTTTTGGAATCGTCTGTATTTTCAATTATAGCATGATACAACGTGACTATATTTAAGTAAGGTTTCAATATAATATTGCTTAACTAAAATGATTTTGCATACTTTGAATTTATAGATGCATTAATTTAGCGTATCTATTCTGAAATAACCGAGTTATTGACGCCCAAAAGCTGGACACTTTTCGTGATGCTATCATTTTTTTGCTTTTCTGAAACCCTACACTGAAAGTTAATTTTAGTTTATATTGCAAAACCGAAGGTAATACTCACAAATCCATTCGTTGTTTTAAGCAACGAAACTGATTTGTACGTTTAATGAAGATATATTCGTAATTAATGGCACACGCACAACTGTCAAAAGCACGAAGCTTTTGTTGACACAGAAAGAACATTCGTGCATTGTACGAAAATACAAAGAGCTACAAGTATTTTGTCAAAAAAAAAACAGCTCTCTGGTGGTTGCATGAAGAACTGACAGATCTACTTTATCGACTCGAAATGTTATTGACAAAAATGCACACAACCACGTGGAGTTGTCCAGTGTTTTTTAATGTTTCTGATATGGGATTCGATCCTGAATATTTGGAAAGTGCTGATACTGAATCCGTGTTGATCTAACTAGGCCATGCTGTATCGTGAGAAGATACTTGATTGATGAACACGAACTTATAACTCTCGCCAGCGCTTTCATTTTTATTTTGGGATAGATAAAGTATTCTCGCCCATCCCAGCAGTAACACCATTTTGCATGAGTACGATAAAAGAGAAGCAGCGATTGGCTGGTCTTCGCGAAATTCATTTCTTTCATTATACAAAAAGGTGTAATGAAAGCGTTTCACCAGGTAAAAAGCAATATGAATGTTTCATACAATATATGATACATTTTTTATATGTACAAAATCCATGTTTACGAAACGCGTGAAACCAATTTTACGAAAATAAATTTTCAGTGTAGAAAACAGATACCTAGTAAACGTGAAAAGCTGTCATTAGCAGTGCCTTGGATTTTCATAAAATATCCATGAGAAGTGAAAATGATTGTATCCCAGTGTAATGATGATGTTTACTCTCCCGGTTTTCATGGTAACCGCTGTCACTTCTATGCCAACTGAATTTTGTTTGCTGCAATGAATGAAGTCGGCTCTAAGATCGGGTCAAAAATCTGTTGTCACTGTTGTTTTGATTATCAATCGGAAGCATGAATTTCATTTGATGAAATCTGAATATCATCTCTTGTGATGATTTTTTATTATTAAGTGATTTTGAATCTTAATACAAACATGGAACAACCATGGCCGCCATCATCGTCCCAGAAGAATAAATGCTAGTAATGTTCTTCAAGAATACCCTGGACTGGGCTGCCCTTGCATTTTTTCCGATCCCGACGGGTAATTGATATTCATTCTAGTTGATTGAATTTCATTTCTGAAATTTCGAAATTCGTTTTGAAAATGAACTTGTTTACATAAATGAATATCAAAGCATTCTGAAAATTGAACGTTCTTTCTTCTGGTTACGTTTGTTGTCATGAGTTATCATTTGATTTTCGCATGGAACTTATAGGTAGTCAAGGTTATGTTGCCTGAAAATCTACGCTTGTAAATCTAATGAGCATCATTTTTTTCAAGACTGGTCATTAGTATTCTCAGTAGTTTTCGGATGCTTTGGATACTTAAGTTTAAATTTTTCTGTATATAATATTAATTAAAAAAGAAATTGATCCTCATATCAAAAAAGTAAGTTCTCTTGGAGTATTTTCAAGAATAATCTGACAGAAATAGCCGAAAACAGGCCCGAAAACCATTGATTTGAGAAGGTGACCCCTGCGTAGTGGCACGAGTTTGAATTTCACCCCCCGAACAAGTTACGAAATTACCCAAAAGGTATTTGAGTTACTACGACCGGAGATGCACCAGCCCAGGTTTCAAAATCTCAATAATAAAGAAATAAAAAACTCAGTGATTTGAATGAAAGCTTGCACATTTCTTCGTTTTGAAAAAAATATGAATTTTTCACCAGTTTATAGACCATTGCAACTGACTTTTGAAAAATGCTTATGGTTTTTAGGTGTATTTTTGATTCTAAAAGTCATAGATCTAACCTCGCCTTTTGTATTGAACTTGTGTACAAGAAAAAGCTGTTGAAATCAGTAGTACCTATACAAATGAAGTTCTTATCACTCTGCTGAAGTAAACAGGGTGCGTGCTATGATTCATTTTATTAAAATTCATGTATGTAATCATACACTTACAATAGTGCACCTAAAAAAGGGAATTCAAATAATTGATCTAAATCTGCCAGCTACATTTAAATAACATCTAAAACAACAAATCAATACAAAACAATACATTAAATCTTATGTATAATAAAGATACACTGAAAAAATATATTTAAAAAAAATCATTACATAAAAAAAAGCAATTTGTTTGGTCGTTCGTTCATCTCTAAAAAACTTTTGTTTGTTTTCTGATTGCCCAGAAAAACATCAGAATAAACAGGAAAAAATCGAATCTCGTTGGAGGAATTGACAAAAAAAATTGGATTTTATATATATATTTTTAAACATTTTTCTCAGTGCTTCTTTGTTTTAAATAATATCCCACTGATATACCGTTTTTTTTGTCGTTTGTTTATCTCTGAAAAACTTTTGATTGTTTTCTTGATGCCCAGAAAAAAATCAGAATGAACATGAAAAAATATTACGTTGAAGGAATTGGCAAAAAAAATTGATTTTTTAATATTTTTTAAATGTTTTCTCTGGTTTCTATTTTTAAATAAAATTTTATTGATTGTTTTCTATTGATTCGATTTTTTAGACCTTATTTTAATGTAACTGTCAGATCCAGAGCTATGATTTGAATTAAAAGTAAAATATGCCCTCTTCAAAAGTTAGTTTTGAGTAGTGGTGGTAAAAGTATGTAGTTTAAACATTTTTTGCATAAAATTTAAAAAAATTTAACGCACACTTTCATGACATTTTTGCAAAGGACTGAAGAAAGCGTTAGTTCTTGAAGCCGGCTACTTTTAGTGTGGCGCTAGTGACGATTTAACCATTTTAAGCTTGGGTCACAATAGATTATACTTCTTTACAATATTTATTCTGAGAACTACCAGTATCAGTAGTTTAGAAAAAAACATTATAGTACCTGGCTGATAAACAATGAAAAAATACTATCGTTGTGATAACCACTGTACTAACTACAACACGGAAGATTTTTCTCTCGAATCAAATTGACGACAAAACCCGACAATTTCCGCCGCGAATATTGTGTTTCCTGCCTAAAGGCTTTCGGCTTCACGATTGTTCGTGGATGAAACCGCTTCAGTCCTGTGCATTTTTGTACTTTTCTCAACACGCGATGAAGAACTTTTGCTGCCAACTGCCGATAGTTCTAATAAAGTAGCGACATAGATTTTACACACAAAAAGACTTGTAATTCGCGATTCAATAAATTTTAAAAATCCATCAATGGTTGCTTCACAGTACTTTTACTAAACCTGCAGCACACTTCGTTTGAATGAAATCTTGAACCTTCCTCTTGATGAAGCCTATCAGCGCCCGCACAGTGGAAACAGAAAGTGGAATCTGCGTATTTATTCCATTCCACCCCGCCGCCTCGTCGAAGTCACTGCTTTGAAATGGCCCAGTATTTTTTGCTTGGTCGAAATACCGGGCAATTCATTAGCTTGGGGACAAAATCGATCTTGTTGGAAGCATATCACTCTCGAACCATCTTAGAGTAGTGACAGTTGGCCAAATCGGACCAAAAGATGCCTTTTCCCATATGCTTGCGGATGAACGGCAATACATGCTTTTTCAGGCATTCTTCGATGTAAACTTGGGATCCTTGCCAAATCATGGCCTTCTTCGCAAAGTTGTTGACAAACACAAACTTGAATCTTCCCGGCACAGCTCCACGTTCAGTCGCGATGTTAAGCTTTTGACTGCTTACAATCGAGTATGAAGTACACAGAAAAATATAGTTAATTTTAACAAGCGAGTCAAATTTTCCCTCGTTTAATTCCAAGCCAAAGGAGGCGTAAATAACAAAATTGTTTGCAATCTTTCATGCGCTATTCAACAATGTTAGCAATCTTTCATACAACAGGCTAGATTAAGGCGTTATCTGGCTTCAATTTACATGAAACATCCATTAATTTCTACCAAATCCAGCATTCCCTTTATGTGCATTAGATAACCCCGAAAATACAATGTTTGTTTTTATCTGTGTATGTTTCATCATCGATCAAAGCGCAGCTCTTGTGTTTCGTCTAAACACGGTTGTACAAGAACCGTGCACGCTTTTTGGCCACGTATTACTGCTTCATGTGCCGGTTTGGATATTGATTGGCTTTGTACGACTTGTATCCTTCCCTTGCAAGGATGTTCTGCACCGTTTGAAAGTTCAGATCGAAAGAGCGGGGTCGGCGCAACGCTTTAACCATGCTGCGCAGCTGACGATCTCTGGTTCCAGTTTTTTCGTAGGTCTGCTGATTCGTTTCCGCTTTCAGAGTTTTTTTTTGAAAGTTTTGAGCACTCGACAAACTGTTGTTTTCGGCATCTTCAGTACTTTAGCCAGCTTGGAACTGAACTATTCCGCAATATCTTTTCTTCGTTCGAGTTCCATTTGACGTTATTTCTGAACGCGGTCGACTACTTTGATCAAACTTGCCCCAGTTGTTCTCTATAGAAGTGTAAACAAACCACTGCAGTGCATTGTTAAAAGATTTTCGATTCCCAACACTAGAGGCGTGCTAGTGGCGCGCAAGGGGCTTACCAACTTACTTATTGTCAGCCTTAAAGTATGCTTTTATTTTATCCATCAACCACAGTCACACACAATTTCTTAACTGATCGAAAATTTTTGCAAATAAAGAGGTGACATTTTCCCTTTTTTATGATTCGCGTTCGCTTTCAAAATGCATAAACACGATTGCTAGTGTACGAGGTTGACCATTCCGTAGCAGGCTATGGTTCTCCGACAATTGTACTTTTTATCACCGCTTGTCTTGAGCCGCCAGGTTCTTTAGACCGATGGAAATCTCTTCCCATGTCAACGAAATGTGCCTAATTTAAATCAAAGATGGTTGACCCTAAACGTTGTCAACACTGCTAGAGAATTATTCCTATATTGGCTACCAATTGGTATAGTTTTACATTGAAATAGATAAAGATCAAAGGGGATGATTAGTATCGAAAAAGATGAAAATGTCGAAATTCGCATCACCTGTGGAAAGCGAAGTGAAATTTTCATCACAACAAGCACTAAAAGTGGTGAAATTAGCAAAACTGAATGCCTCCTGAAACGTCTTTTTAAATTTTTGGAGTAGCACAATGGAAAAACATGACTTTTGTTGGATTTAGATTCATATTCTAAAATCGTGCTGGAATGGTATGAGACTAAAAGCTTGCTGGAATTAGTTTGATCTCAACCAAATGAATTCACCGATCTGCCCTGAACTACATCCAATCGAATCTTATTGGGCCATGATGGAGCGGTTACTCAGAAAGACCAATCAGAATGTAAAGGATGCAAATGACATATGTAGATATGTAGAAAGAATGAGAAAAGGGCACCGGATAAGATTATACCAGCTCTTATGGATAGCGTGAGCCGAGAGTGTCGAGAATTTTATCAACGACATAAGTTCAACTCAGAAGTTCTGAGCCAAAAAAAAAAAAAATCTAGCTGTGTTGCAATAATTTAGCATAAATGCAAAAATGTTAGTCCTTTAGACCAATTTAAATATTTTTGGAATCCAGTCAAGTGATTTCTAATTTGATGTTGGAATTTTTTTTTTTTTTTGTGTGTATAGACCATTTCCGAGTTGATTGGGCTACAAATGGTGAGTTGACAACTTGGCAGGAGGGTGCGACCGACCTCTGGTCCTCACAAGTTCCTACCTCACGCCTCCACGAGTCATATGATCACAAAAGACTGCCAGCTGAAACATGGAGACGCTGGTTGGCGTAGCCTGGGCAATGTTGTCAATCTGACAATAGCGAAGTGAGGGGTGCGACCGGTAAATCATGTCATAATTTTCCATTATCATATCTTTCAGGTCTACCAGGTCATCAGGTATTAAAAAATAATTTAACATTTAATATTAATTTTTTTTCTCATGGCAGTCATACATTGTCTAAATTTTCTGGTTCATAATGGATGCGGAAGTTTGTCTACAATTGCAACAAAACAGCAGTCGGCACAGATGTAATTTTCAGTTCATATTATAATATCCCTCGACTATATATTATCATAAAGGACATTGTTTATTCATAACCATTATCAATCTTCTTTATCACCATCATTATCATTTTTATCATTACTGGTGTTTTTGGGATTTATATTTTAACATTTTTTTTAAATGATTTCTCCTAATAGGTTATATATAATTTAAATTATTATGTCTTATATGTCCAATTATCATTATGATCTAGAAGTATCTAGTTGAACAAAAGAAGCTGCGATGGAATCTATGGTAGGCTTTTGCACTTATTACCTAATGTATTTTTAAATTTGTTTGCAAATGGACCTTTTTCCAAATCTGAGCTGTTTGCCATTCGGATAGTGTCTGATGTGTCTGTATCATAACTCACAATATCATTATATTTGATGAAATTGTTTTATTGATTTTACATCTTAGATGATTTAAAAATTTCTTGTTGTTTTTTGCTGTTGTTGTTTGTTGTTTTTTCCATTTGTCTTTAACTCCCTTACACAGGAGTAATAATTATATAGCCAGCAAAAATAAAAGCGTATTGCTGTTATAAAATCAACATCAAGCAGCAAATAGTGACCATGGCAACAGTAAATTAAAATGTATATATGTTATTTTTGTATAATTTAACAAACTTTTTTAGGATACCTCAAATCAAGATTTTGGGAAATTGCTGCTATCGCTGAAAACAAACAAAAACTTGCATAAGCGTGAAACCACAGAACTCTACACTTTAACACTTTACAACATTTCTTACATTTCAGGATCCACCAAAGGGAGATCATAAATAATAGATACTGAGTTATTACAGTATTTTTCATTTACATAAATACATACACTATTATATAAATATTTCATGGGAATGGGAGGGACCATCAGGGCACCCGATTGAAGCACTCTGGATGGGGAGAGTGGAAATGCCAACTCCCCATTGTTAACAGTTTGTGAATAGAGGGCGGGCTCTTCTCCCCGCCCATTGGGGCATCCTCATGTTAGATTGCTTGCTCTTTTGACCAATTGTCCAATCTTGTTGTTGGAAGGAGATTCTTTATATCCCTGTGGATACGTATAAGTGATGTTGCCTATCGATCTACCCAACCCCTTTTTGGCCCTTCATACAATGGCATGATTAGGATAATCAGTGGTTATTAAAGCTTGATCAAGTCTAACAGCGAGGAGAGCTCACTGCTGTCGGCCTTAGTTTCCGTGCTACAATGGGTGGTAGTACATATCATACATCATACATAGACCATTTCCGAGTTGAGTTTTTCTGAACCAATCAAATACAAGAATGAAACGGCTCGAAAAAAAAATTCATCAATCAATGAATCATTAAGTGAGTTTGTACCAGTTAGAAATGCGATCGAAGGGTTTTTGTTTTTGTAAAAAATGTATAATAAACTTACAGAAACATCAAACCAAATGTATTTCAAGCGTTGAATTCTTACATCACTGTAAAGGTCTATGGAACCATTAGTTATTTTAAACATCACAAAATCTTCCTGATTATTCGTTTAAATAGGTCCTGGGACCATATATTTAAACAGTCGTTTGTGCTGGATCAAAATTAATTATGCACAATCTGTGTGAGCGCAATAGTATACTTATTGTTTATTCAAATAATTCTTATACATAATACACAAATAAATCCGTTTGATTTCCACAAATCTAAACTACACAAGAATACACACTCATTTGGAAGCATTAGAGCATCCTAATTGTTGGACTAAATTCAAATCCTTTTTTAGCACCTACCATTCGAAGTTTTGAGTACTAACAATACTCGTTGGATCATTGAATGACGTCTTTAATTGTTGCTTTATCTCTCCAATTAAGATTTTTAATGGTACTATAAAACTTCTAACATAAAATGCACACTGGTCCAGAATGCGAATTTAAACGGAACAATAAATTGCCATCCTTAGTTCTAAATATAAGAGAACTTGTTTCGTCTATCGAGGGCCTTCTTTTGAATATCAATGATAACTAGTGTGGTCCGTCCTTCATATAAATCCCATATATCTGTATAAATAAATTTTAAATTGCTATTTATTTTTCAAATAGGTTTGAGTTAAAAATTATTGACTGTACCTTCTAAAATTACCGAGTTAGTGGAAGTTTTAGTGGTGAAGATGTAACGTTTGACGTTTTTTTTTATCGTGGGTGTCCCTTTGCTGTCGTATTTATAACATTTGCAAAGGGAGTTACAGCATTAAAATCTAGCAAATATTGAGTTTAAAAATAAGTTATTTTGCTTTAACTTGTTTTTAATTTAATTTCAATGAAAAAGCTATTTAGCTATTTCAGTTATATAGTCTTTCCATGACTTCTGGAGTAAAGAAACACACAAATATTTATGTACTGAACTTGTCTTTAACACTTATGGAAACGCGAAGCGAGATTGGACACAACACTTATGATTCTTACACACAAAAAGGAACATAGAATTCACCTTTACTGTCGACCGGTTTCGGGCTCGATGCTGCCCATCTACAGGACGATGTCCAACCTTGGACATCGTCCTGTAGATGGGCGGCATCGAGCCCGAAACCGGTCGACAGTAAAGGTAAATTTTATGTTCCTTTGTGTGTAAGAATCATAAGTGTTGTGTCCAACTCTCGCGTCGCGTTTCCATATGAAGTGTACTGCAGTTCTTACGTTGGCACCAAATCAAAATAATGAGTTGTCTGTAACAATTGACAAATAAAAGGTCGTTCTTAGAAACATTGCGTTGCGAAGCATTAGAAAATGGCCTTTTTCTTTTTGAAAATGATGAATTTTGTTTGGCAAATAATAGCCCTCGTTTAATTCCAAGCCAGTAAATTTATTACAAGAGGCGTAAACAACGAAATTTTTTGCAATCTCTTATACAACAGGCTAGATTCAGACATTATCGGCCCTAAATTTAAATGAAATATCCCAATATTTTCTGCCCATTCCACTATTTTTGTTTTTATCTGTGTTGCGATGCTCTAAAGCTTATGGCAAGGCTGCTTTGCGGAGAAATTTGAATCCAAAAAGCGCTTCATAACTGATGTTTACACTCTAGTTTGGTCATTTTTGATGCAACAACAAGAGTGTCTTAAAATTTGATAACCTACAACTCATTTGAAAAATATTTATACGATGTATGATAAATGATTTATATGAAAATAAGGACCACCCTAGTTTTCATTAATTCCAAAAAAAAGGGCCTCTTTATTAGGAACAACTTCATGGAAGACAACAATGCCCTGAAATTTTTAACTATGAACAAGTCTAGGTGTCTATCGTTCATATTGATGAATAATAAGAGTAATCATAATAATAATAATAACTTAGGCTTGTATCTTTCCGTTTAAATTCACATTCTTGACCAGTGTGCAGTGATTTTCACATTTATGTCTTACCGATCAGTGCCCATGCTCAACATGTATCTAGAGGAACTAGAGTTTCTACACTGAACCATAACTTGTCGTTTATATTTTTTAAAGAATGTTTTCTCATAATATAACCATAAAACCAAACATCAACAACAATTCATTGCCATCATAGTGAGCTTTTTACCTGAAGAATGTGCTTCAGGTAGCGCCCTCCCATGGAAGGTGCCTCAGTACCCATTTATCTTAACCCCTATCTCGGCCACTATCTGCAGTCAATAATTGATTTGATGGCGTTGATGCACCTCCCCCCTTTTTGTCCCCGCATATTTTCTTGCCCCTAGCCCCAGGACCCTAACTGAAAAGTATGAGATATTGAAACAACTCGCTACTGACGTTATCTCTCCTTCTGTCGTTTCACGTCATCACCATGCCATCAGCAGCACACCGGCGTGCCCCCTGAAGGGAGGTCATCCATGATCAAGGCTCTCCCTTCGGCATTCGAGATTTTGACACCTACCTGACACACGGCTGGGCGATGAGAAAATGAGCCCCTTATCGCACTTTCATATCTTCCACAAAAGATGCCTTTCGCAGGAGGGCCTCAACCGGAGACCGTGTGTCATATGAGCAGTGCTTTTCACCCAGCGGAACATATGGATGTATCTTGGAAGAAAATCTTGCAAATTTGACACTATTTCGAGTATTGACCTTTCGCCATCTGTGCGATATCTGTTCGATAATGCTTCGTCGACGACAACGCAGCTCCCCATCCGAGTCTGCTGAAATGTGTTACGCCAGAAGTCCACTGCCATAACGAACACATGGGTGCGGGACCAAGACGATAATCGATGGCGATCATTCCGCTTGCCGACTCTCGACTGCCCGCGGGGGTAATACAAAACAACATAAACGGAAAAAGGCGATCCATTGCAACAAATGAGCATGCATAAAGATGCTACAGCACTACTTAAAAAACAATAAAAACCAATATTTTCCATATGAGCACATCAATTTTCGTGACGGGAAAAATCTATCTCCGTGAAACGTCAATCATCAGGCTGGTAGCCAGTGCCTTACCAATCACCGGCTACTTCCGTAAAGTGCTTTTGACAAAGTCTCTACATATGAAGAGATATCCATCTACCGCGGAGTGTGGTTTGAATCTTTCATCGTTTACCATTCCCTTCGGAAGATGTCGCTGCACTGTGGCCAAATCATATTTTTATAGAAATCATTGTCTTCAGTGTGCCCCGTCCTTTCGCTCAACGATCACCGCCGCTGTAGACGAGACCGGGAAGCACACGTCGTACGTCATCTATTCATTCTCCCACGCAATCTGGGTCGGCTCGCGGAAATCGATCTTCTTCGATTAACAAATTCGCGCTGCTTTCCGGTACAATCACTTTCTCCCTCACGATCGATGGCCGAAAGCGAGAGGGATGATCGTAATCATGATACCCGGTTTCGTTCGTTCCGGTGTCATCTTTGATAGTGTGGCCAACGGTATAAAGTGGGTGTGTGTTTGTCTTTGGTTATAGCGGGTACATTTTTACGACTAGCGATTTGAATTAATAGGGGGCGGACGATTGCGAGGTCGGTAAAGGGGCACGGTGTTGCCATTCTAGTTGTGGTGAGTTCGGATTCCGGATCACTTGGAAATATTTTCGGTATTCGGCGAATAAAGCACAGATGTATCTTGGCAATTACTAACTGTCGAAGCTTAGGCTCAGAACCGCCAAAGTACTAGCTACAAATCATGAAAGACCTAGACGAAAAATTAGCTATATCTATGACTGACTGAGTTTTGAATACTTGTATACAAATTTGCATAAAATGATGTTCTGCTGAAAAGCTACCATAAACTTGCAGATAGTTTTGTCATTGATGACATTGATTAAAATTAACATGTTGAATATTTATCGAACTACTTGATGAAAAAGCAAATCTGATAAGAAGCGGCTCGAGGGTGGACAGATCTAGTGATTCTAACTTCTTTGTATACACTTAAAAACAAAAGTTTTTAAAGGTTATGTAAAATTTTCGCCTTTTTTTATGGGTCATTAAAGGCATGCTTCAAAAAAATAAAACTGAATCTAGGGATTGTTCATGCGGTCACCCTGCCACCTGGTAAAGAATCGACTTATGCATCGTCAATCGTAGTTACCCTTTTGTTTACAGCAAAACCTGACAGTGTAATCAGTTGATGTGCTGCAGCCATGGCGAAAACAGTCAAGCAAATACGCTCGACGGTTAATTCGTACTGCCAGTACCAACACGGTGCGAAGAAGTCGTGAGGCGTCCGCCGGATGCAACAGATCCGGCATTTACAACATCCTTTCTCTTCTGGAGAACGGCGAGAGCGTCGACAGGAAGCCTAGTTCTGGCCGCCCGGCAGTGCTGCGCGACAGTAGAGTACAGCAGAAGGGTGAAGAAGCACCTGGGCAAGATGGACGTTGTTATGCGGAAGCTTCAGTCCAGGCCGACCGTGTCTGAGCAGGAGGTAATCACACAGAAGTATCGACTGAAGGTGCTGGTGAAAGACATTTCCCGGCGATGCGCGACGTTGTGGTCATAATAGATGACGGGATGTTCTTGCCGCTGGATCGCCAACGAGTGGCGGAGGACGGTAACTTACGTCCCCGCCAAGGAGGTAAGCGTTGACGTCAAATATATCTCCACATCAAGTTCTAGCAGAAGGTCATTTTATGGCTGACGGTCCGCGAGAAGGGTTTGTTCAAGCCGTTGTCCTTCCCTTGGGAGCTTGCGGTGAACAGGGAGAAATACAGTACAAAAAGTCCGCCAGAAGTAACCGCCTTTATCAAGAAGTATCACGCGAAGAAGGATATGGTCTTTTGGTACACCCCGGCCAATGCTCGTTATGCTAAAAGATCACTGGAGGAGTTGTGATGTATAGATTTTTTTTGGGTAGATCTACTCTATTGATTTCGTGCCCAAAACGGAGGAGCAGCTGATCGCCAAGGCCACGAAAAAGCTGAAGAACATACTGACATCCATCTTCTCCATGTCTAAAGTTCCTTCCATCTGCCGTAAGGGCATCGAAATGTTTTTGTAGGAAGCTTAATAATTTATATAATGAAAGGCTGACTAAAAGAAAAATAGTACGCACAGAAAGATCTGTAATTCGTAATACAATAAGTTTAAAAAGTCCATTAATGGTTGTTTTACGGTACTTTCATTAAAACTTCAAAGTTACAGCATAAGATGGTTACATTCCTCATGAGGTAGCTCATCAGCACCCGCACAGTGGAACGAACACGGAATCAACGCATTTCTTCCATTTTGCTGAATGTTCTTGACTGAAAAGTTCGTCGAAGTCCCTTTTTTGAAATTGACCTGCATTTTCGAATTGGTTGAAAGCTATCCAATGGCTCAAGAACAATATGGCAGCTGGTAAAGATGGTATCGGAGCTGACCTCATCTAGATGGGCCGGAAAAGTTGGCCATTTGTCAGCATCGGCTTATAGTCAGAATCTGGGTGACATAACAGCTACCGGAGGAGTGGAAGGAAGGCTGTCATATGCCCAATATATTAGAAAGGCGACAAGTTGCAGTGTGAGAACTTCCGAGTGATCATCATTCTGAATGCCACCTACAAAGTGCTATCTCAGATCATCTTCTGTTGTCTATCACCAATAACGGATGAGCTGGCGGGGAGCTATCAAGCTCTTCAACGGCCGCTCGATAACGGACCAGATCTTTACTGTTGGCAAATACAAAAATGCCGTGAATTCCAGGCCCCTACCTGTTTATCGATTATAAGGCGGCGTATGACAGTATCGACTGCATTGCGATATGGAAAATCGTGCACGAGAACGGCTTCCCCAGGATGCTCACAAGAATTATTAGAGCAGCGATGGCTCGCCTATGTAGCAGTGTTACGACACTTTCGAGATGGGGGAAGAATTCGTCTACCTTGAATCCTTGCAAACGGCAGAAAAAAGTGTTAGTCGTGAAATAAAAAGGCGCATCAACCCCCTTAGTAGCACACTACGATCATAATTAGTTGTAGTAACTTGATTATGACTTATCGAGTCATATTTAAGTTATCTCAACCGAATGGCAACAAGTGTGATACTAGGGCAGTGGAAGTCGTGCTTATTGTGGACTCCAGAAGAAACTGCGGTGCAAAAAGATCCATCCCGCACCAACTGTACTATTTACAAAACGCTTAATTGACCGGTGGTTCTCTACGGACCATGCTCGAAGAGGACTTGCAAGCACTTTCGAGTATCCAACAATGTGGCGGCGAAGAATGAATCACGAGCTCGCTCAACTCTAGGGCGAACCAAGTATTCTTAAGGTGGAATACGCTGGGCAGGACATGTTGCGAGAATGCCGGATAACAACCCTGCAAAGATGGTGTTCGCTTCAAATCCGGCTGGCACAAGAAGGGGTTGAGAGCAGCGGGCTCGATGGGCAGATCAGGTACTCAACGGTCTGGCGAGGGTGGGGCGAAGCCGAGGATGACGAGATGCAGTCGAGAATCGAGCGTTGTGGCGTGAAATTATTGATTTGGTGTTGTCTGTATGGATGTTAACCAAGTCTATAAATAACAAAATGAATGAAAGAAGTTTTTCAGTGACGCATGGGTGTCTTTGAACGGCAGGTGATGCGTACGATCTCTTTTGGAGTTGCAAGAAGAATCTTCCACTATCTAAAATAAAATAGGTCGAATATGGCAGACAGTGTCCGTAATACAAATGACTGTTATTTTGGACTTCAAAAAAGACAGTACACAAATTGTTTACCACCTATCCAAAATACTGATATTATGTGGTATTTAGTGTACAGTTTATTAAAACAATTACCACAATCTTGGTTTCAAAGTGACATCTACATTTCGATGCAATTCAAAAAGTACCTCTATTGTATGATATTTGATATTTTATTTTGAAACAAATGGCCACCATCTTAGATTTCAAAATGGTTTTGGACCACTATTTTTCGTATATGCAAGGCTGCGAATACTTGAACCAGTTTCCTAATTATAGCAATTGTAGAGATGGTCTTGATCGGAAAACACAAAATGGTTGTATTGTATCGGAAATTATTAAATTAATTCAGAATAATGTCATAACGTGGCGCTAGTGTGCATACTAAAATTGTTTTAATGTTCTATCACAAAATCATGATTTTTTAGAAATATGGTGCCTTTGCTAGGTTTTAAAAGAAATCAAGTTCTATCCGGGGACATATAGGTTTTGTCAATATTCTGTCACCAGGTTCATGCACACTAGCGTTACGGTTACGTAGTGGCATTATTCTGAATTAATCTTTTCATTTCCGGGGTAGTAGAAATGCCTTGGGAAGCATATTTCACCAATCTAAGTTATATTGAACTTAAGTTGAAGCAACTTTGATTTAGTTATTTATGTTTACATATTAACTATACAGAAAAAAATAATTACTTTTAACAAGCGCGTACAATTTCCGCTCGTTTAATTCAAAGCCAAAGAAGGCGTAAACTACGCAATTGGTTGTTGTCCTTGATGCGCCATACAACAATGTTTGCAATGTTTCATACAACAGGATTGATTCAAGCGTTATCTGGCTTAAATTTACATAAAATATCCCATTATTTTGTGCAAAATCTAGCATTCCCTTTATGTGCATTAGAAACGCAGAAAATTCAATGTTTCTTTTTATCTGTGTAGTCATCTCGTGAGAGAGTTCCATATGATTGTGTCCATCACCAGATGTGCTTGATCTCTTAAAAAATACCCAAGACACCAACCGTCAATTTAATCATTTTTTCGAGAAAAAGTACAATTTTGGAATGATGATACCCTGTTTGGCATGATACGGATGTTTGGCTGAATGGACGTTTGGCCGACTGGACGTTTGGCCGAATGGACGTTTGGCCAAATGGACGTTTGGCCGAATGGACGTTTGACCGAATTTGTGAAATTCTCATATACTTGTTCCATTTGTTTTGCTTTAGTTTGATCACATTATCTCTCACCATGTTTTGATTATCGTCAGTCATTTTGAGGCTCGATTTTTCTGAGAAAGTTTATTGTAACTATTGTTCAAAAGGACGAATAACTCATTTGAGAAAAGTCGAAATTCATAATAAAATTCTACTGTGAAATGCCATGCCAAGCCTTTTTGCCAAATATCTTTTAATCATTTGATTCCAAACATCGTCTCAAAAATAAAATAAGGCAAATGCAATTTTATTGAAGCTCAAAATTATCTCAGTTAATTCACCAGTTGGTTCAAAATTTCTCAAAATTGAAATGCATGAAATCATAAGAACTACATTTTTTGATCAGTGAAATTCCAAAGAACTGCTCATGTTTGAAAGAAGGAAACATCTCACAAAGAGTAATAAACCGGGCAAGTGCTTGATTCAGAAGTTTGCTTTCGAATACAGGAATATGTCTTGTCATAGAAGGCTCATGGACAAAGAATCAAAAGAAAGTACCTTTCGGAGGAACTGCATATTTCATTTCATCAAGATAAACAATAATGACTCATTCTGTCTAACTGTTTAACATAATACATATTTCCACCTAAAATCAGGAGTCTACGATTTTATCAAAATATATTCATACTTCTCATCTATATTAGCAAATGGTTGAATATCATATTTTGCATTTTTGAACATTTCGTTTTTAGTGAATTGATATCGTTGGAACTTAATTTGTATGCTTATAACTGCAAATGCGCACACATATTGATAAACTCTAAGTGTAATAAGTCTAGAATATCGGGATGCTGAATGTTTTTTCGGTTCCTTATTTTCTTTTTTAGATCTTATGCGTTTGAAAGTACTTTTATAGATTCTTATTTCCTTTTCCTGCAATACATTTATGTTAATAGACAATTTTCGGCCAAACGTCCATTCGGCCAAACATCCATTCGGCCAAACGCCCATTCGGTCAAACGTCCCACCCCGGAATAAAAAATTGCACACATACCGGAAGCCCTTGACTTATTGAATAACTTTGAAGAAGACCTAAATATTCCAAATCAACATGATTTCGAGATTTTGCTGGTTGAAACCATTCAAATATAGATCTGATCTAAGCCCTCTTTGTTTGAATTGAAAATGTCGCTTACTTGTACTCCTATCCAAACATTTAAAATATGGCGATGTTTGTTCACGTAAACGAAATAATCAACAACTGCCCTAGTTAAAAGAGATCCCATAAGCTCTAGGATTCTTCTACAAGTGCTTGACAAGTTTTGACTCGATTATCTTATGAACATTTCAAGCATGGTTGTCTCACTTTATACACCTTTGCTTCGAGTTCAAGGATTTTCTTATTCAATAGATTTAGTATCCATTTAGTATTGAACAAACATTTTTGATTCTTACAGCGACCCTAGTGGCCGGATTTGTGAACAATCACATTTTATGTGTTCCCTATAACAAAAACAACATCAGCTTTTTTTTTCATTGTGCAGTTCGAACGTGTTTCAGAGAACGAAAATGGAAGAAGAAAGAAGAAAAATAATTGTGCGCAATCATTTGGAAAACCCTTCGTGCTCTGCGCCAAAACTTGCTAAAGTGTTGGGTTTGCCCCGAAATACCATGTGGCGTGTTATGAAAAACTACAAAGGAACTTTGTCGACGGATCGCAAGCCTCAAAGCAGGCGTCGGGCGGGTACTGTCAACCGTCAACTGCGGTGCAAAGTCATCAAGGACATTAAGGCAAAGCCTAACATCTCAGACCGCGATTTGGCTGAAAAAATTTAAGAGTCCGCAAATTTCTTCGAAATCGAGAAGATTTTTTTTTTGTATTTTCCCTCTAAAGTTCACATAAAGTCGAACATTTTAGTCAAAATAGAATACTATTTTGTTAATGTATTTCCGAAATATGCGCGATAGTCTATGCTCCAATTCTAACTGGGCCACACCTTAGGGTTGATGTCCCGCAGTTTGGAAGTAACCTTATTCACACTGATAACACTTATACCGATCTAAACTCATCTAATTGATTGTAATATAAACATTCTTGACAATCTTGAATCAAACTAATTTGACAGCATGTTGTTTTATGAAATGGCTCTAACAGTAGATCGCTCTATCTTATTTCATCAAAAGACAAAATTTCATACAAACCTGATGTTGCAACAATAACATGCTGCTACTGCTATCGCTGTTGTTGCTGCTGCTGCTGCTGCTGCTAACAGTGCTGCCAGCGGATTTCCGCAAGCAACCACTGGGACTCGAATGTGATGGCGCTGCCGAAACGAGCGTGGATCGAGGGCCACTCAGTTGCAGGCTTTTATCCACTAGTGAAGCCGCAGTCACCGTTGTCGCACTAGTAGTTGATTCCGTTGGAGGGGGCGGTGTCGACGAAGGAACAGCCCTCGGTGAGGTTACAACTTGTGATAGAAGTTGTGGAGCACCTGCAAAAAAACCAATGTTCGAAATTCGGAATTAGTCCCAGTTGGGCTGTTTATGAGATGGGAAACGATGAATACAATGTACCATAATATATCATAATTCACTCTGTTGTGATTAGCTGTTTTTGATAGATTTCTTTGCCAAATCACTTTATTCCTAACTCGGTTGGAGCTCGCATTCAAGCAGGATAAATCTACATATTTTACCATAACTTTTGAACAGAACGATCCCGGTTTTGATAGCACGGCCTACTGGCCGTCACTGAATTGTCCATAGTTTTCGCTCGAATTACGAGTTTCCATTCGGGGCTCACCTCCAATTTATACTCAATAAATCTCGCTCGCGTAATATTCGGAAGACCACACTGACGACTGGCTATACTTCGAATGTGAAATGTGATATTAATATTTTACTGCTCTATAATCAACATTCAGGCACAGACTAACGTCGTCGTCGTCGTCGTCTTCGTCCTCGAGAATCGGCGCTGTCACTCGGGACATGTCCGAAATTTGAATAAAACCATCGTTGTCACTTGGATCAGGTCTCAGGCGAAAATGGTTTGGATTATTCGATGGGAGTGGTTTCTTCGACGATGGTTCTTCCATCTTTGTCCCGCGTATTTTTTTCGCTATTATTCATATTAACCATTGTATAGATATTTACATAACAAACGCCAAAGCGGTGTCAGGCAGTGAATTTCATCCGATGCAGGTGAAGCGCTAAACCGACTGGGAATTTAAAATTTCGGAAAAGGGGAGGGATTAGGTGTTGACTGTTGTCAATTTTCACGCTCATGCTGTCGAGGAAGTAGTGGCTGTGCTGTTGTCGTTCTGTGCCTACTTCGATACAGTTTATATGAAGTGTTTTGATAAATGGGTCTGATGATTGCTATCGGTGCAGATACGGCTCGAAGAATGCAAGCGTCCCTTGGGGTAGGGCTATAAAAATCAGTGATATTTAGAAAGATGTTCATTATGAGTGGTTGTGATACGTAGCGAAACGATAAACCAGTGAAACGGAGTTTGTTGTGTTCTTTTACTGGATGGGTTAGGTCACAATTAAATCAAATCAAAATGGTTTGCAATCACTGAACACCCGCACGCTCTAAAAGCAGTCCATCAAAGTCACGAACAAACGATTCAAGAGTAACCCTTGTGGGTTGCTAAATTACGGCTGGGGTGCTTGTAGCCACGTGTAAGCACTTGGGCAAATATGTTGCCCGAAATTACCTCACGTCGTGCAGAGCAGAGTTAGCAAAGAAGCGTAAAAGTGAGCCTTATTTCGATAAACTTAATTTCTTTAAACGTTTTCTCCAAATGCTCGCGTGGCCCTTTCGCGGTGAACCCGCAATTTGCATCGACAACCATCATCGTCGTCGTCGTCGTCGTCGTCGTTTGATGATCGGTTCATGGTCCATCTGGACGACGGAGGAACGATCCCTCCAGTGACCTGTTGTGCTCTGCTTTCGTCCGACTGACGACTCTGACTCTCTGACGGAAAGCATGAGAAATACAGGTAGCTCTCGACTCGATGACCAGTTTCGGAGCTCTATGCTACTACTGGTGTTGCGCTGTTGATGCTGCCGGTGATGAGGATGACGAAGGCGAATTAAAGCTTGGCAGCGCTCCCTATAATTATCTATAATTCGTTTATCTTATTAAAAGCGAGATTTATAATAGCGTGCTCATCAGCATTCAGGCTAGTGCGGGAGTTGCTGTGATCGGAAATTAAATAATTTAAGGCTGTGCTTCGAAGTGTGTTTATCTGTTTGGAGGCGGGTGGCCTTTTAGGGAGAAATTTCGTTTCGGCGAAAAATGCGTTTTTTTCTCGGCGTTTGAGGATCGGAATCATCAATTAGCGTCGGGATGATTGCTGGGTGTGCATACGTGCTATTGGACTCACATAACTTTCGGTCCTCGCGACGGTGGGAAATGGATCCTTGACGGTTTGCATGTACGAATTCGGAATTATGAAACAGAAAATATAGAGTCGGACACATTAAAGCTTCAGTTGTAATCCAGTTAGGCTTAGGAATTATTTAATTCCGTTCGACATTCTTCTGTACCATCAAACAAGTAAAGGATGTTGGACAATTCTAACATGGTGGCTTTTTCAGGATTTCTGATCTATCAGGTTGTATTAGGAATGGCATATGTCAATCTGAATAGAAGATCATTACACCCATTTAATTAACTCAGAAAAACTATTCTGAAACTGATTCGTGACTCATGGTGATCCATCATAATTAGGTAGAATCCGCCAATGAAATCTCCGTTTGATGCCTTTCGGGATTTACGTTTGATACTCCTGCATTCTCATGTAATTTAAGGAATGATGTAACCAAAGTGTATCCTGCCCTGTTTGTAACAATCCCATTTTATCAACCCAAGATAACCGTTTTGAAACTGACTAGTGACTTCCGCTAGTCCACTCTGGTTGATACTCTGCCAGTAAACATCAAAAGATACAACGCGAGGAGCCAGCGTAACAAAGCTGATGACATCTTTACTGCGTCGCACGATGAAAAGCATGACGTAATCGTGATATCCGATGGATGGCTTAATGAACGTTTTAATTCTGTTCAGTTCTTCAGAGACAGGTATATCGTATATCTAAAAGACCGCTTTTTCATAATCATTGCTAAATCTCAAGCAGAAGGAGTTCTGATTACGGGCGAATCGTCTGAACTCTACCGACGCACCGGTCTTGATTGATGACCAATTAGGACATTCGTGGGTCATTGTTGAGTACTCATAGCCCCAGATATTTCTAGTGATGAGTCAATTATTGAGTAGCATTGGTGTGCCGATAGTACAATAACCTTGGTGCTATGGTGATGTTCGTATCCCGTTTGGAGATTAAAGGGTGTTCCGATCAAAATTTGGTCAAACAGTAATGTGTGTGAGTCGACCAAAGTTTTTATTAATAAGTCGAATTCTCTTTCCTTTTCAAGTTCAGTTAATACAGAATACAGGAGAAATATTCAGCTAAGCTTCCTTTTTACCGAATGCGAATTGCCGGGTCTTTCGTTTAACACCTGCCATAAAATTTTGAACAGTCGCCTTGTCCGCTTTATTCGCCGCAGAACGCCAGTTTGCCTTGAACTCGCTCTTGAGGCTTCTTAAGGTTCCGCTTGACGATGGCCCAATATTGTTCGATTTAGTGGAGCTCTAACGTGTTTGGAGGGTTCTTGTCCTTGGGCACCACTTGAACGTTGTTGGCAGCATACCACTCCATGGCCTTTTCCCGTGAAGGGCAAGATGCCAAATCTGGCCAAAATAGAGCGGAACAATTGTGTCGCTTCAGAAAAGGCAGTAGACTTTTTTGTAGGCACTTGCTCAGATAAATTTCCTGGTTGAGTTTCATCGTCCTGTACCATGCAATCAAACTTTGTCAGCATCGTCGTGTACAAAGTTTGCGATCGTGCTTTGGCCGACGTGTTTAGTTTATCGTCGTGATTTGGAGTCACCACTTTCTTGTAAGTCGACAGTCTAGCTTTTTTTAGCTTTATCCACGACTGAAGGCCCCACTCCCAGCTTCTTTGCGACATCTCGGACGGAGAGGTTGGGGTTCCCTTTTGGTCGTCCCTGTGGCCTCCGGCTTTCGATTTCCCCCCGATGCAGGTTTCCTGACTGTCGAAAAACGTTCACCGAACACTTTTAATATGTTGGTCACAGTTGATTTAGCCACATTCAACCATTTTGCCAACTTGGCGTGAGAGTAGTTTGGATTTTCGCTAAGGACGTGCAAAATTTTGATGCGTTGCTTCTCTTCCTTCGACGACATGTTGATAACTGAAGTGCTAGTCTCAAAATCAAAATAGAGGCATGCTGATAAACGCACACATCTTCAAAACGAGGGGTGTCCATTTTTTTTAATGCACGATGAAAGGAAATGCGTCAGGTTTAAGTCGATCAAATTTTGATCGAAACACCCTTTACAACCATCCCTCTTGGAAAATCTAATTTTCAGGCAAACTATTCTTGGATATCGAAAATAGTACTTGCAATAGTGCTAGCATAAAAATTGTCGATTGGTTGCCTCTGGAGAACATGTTGCAGCTAAAGGGTGAATCGATAATTATTGTGACACTTTTTATTGGGAAATCGGCTATTGCTACCGAGATGAGACCAAACCGACTTTACGTCGGTTATATTTTAGGATGAGTTTCAGTAAAATGATCGACAATTGTGATTGACGCCCTCCACGAGAATCTGTACAGTCGTTTCTGATACGCTTTTCTCAGTTTTTTTTTCCCACTTTCTCAACATTTTCTTTTCGGTCTTCGCCTCTCCTTTGGGCAAACGAAGTTTTGTTTCATCATGGCCCAAAGGTTTCGATCGGACGGAAGGCACTTTGGCGGGTTCATGTCTTTCGGTATTAGAATTAGTCGCATACCACTCCTGTAGCCAAATCTAGTTTAAACAACGGTTTTTGATCCGGTTGCCTAAAAAATAGCAAAAGCCGTTTTTAGCTCCGTTCACCATAAGCGCATATGGCCTGCCAAATCAGGTAATTTGAAGTAAACTCTAACATCTCCTTCTGTTTCAAACGGGCTTTCCGATTTTATGCAGGTCGCATCACCAATGAAGTACCACTGGGACTGTACTCCACAGTCATCATTCCTGGAACCATTGGGATGGACCATAGGACCCTTGAGACGGTCGAATGATGTATCTTCATCTGTTTTCCCAAGGTGCCAACCTTTTGCAAAGAGTTTGTTGATTTACATCTTTACCTGAATCTCACTGTCAATTGCACAAGATACGGAAAAAAAAATCGTGCCCAGATCCGTGTACTACAGTAATGAATTCGAGAACAAGCAAAAATACACCGTGAACTGAACGCTATGAACTAAACAACGTTTAAAGGGAAAAAATTCTTGAAACGTGAACTAGTTCACGGTCCGTTTTCATTTTCGAGGACGCTTTTTTCTTCTGTGCCCAGAGGTTGCAAACAATACAGTCCAAAGTGAAACTGGGCAAAATTTTATTAATTTCGGTCAATCACGGAAAAAGTTACGCTAGTTTGAAAGTGTCGCAATAATTATTGATTCACCCTCTAAGCACGTCCAAAAAATTTTCGAGACCGTACGCTAGTCTAAACACTTAAAAATAATGAATTTTATTCTTACAAAAAAAACCTTGTCCTATAAATATTTTTAGACGTCTTTTAAATATGACTCAATCCTGTGTTCATGTTGACTTTTTCTACATTCAATCACACTTAAAGTAACGTTTTCTCAAGTAACAATTGAAGTTTTATTGTGGTTTTAAACCACACTTAAAGGCTAAATCATGGTCTTCAGAACCCTCATAAAACCAAAATTGTTACTTGGGTTGTCACCTTCTTTTACATCAACTTCAGTAACTGACTATGAGTTTCATTTTAAGAAGCGAAAAAAAACCAAGGACTAAATTTAAACGATACCGAAAATTTTCCGTCTTAAGTCTTAAGATTATTCAAAAGTTAGCGAAAAAACCAGCATTTATCAGAAACTCATTGGAGGGCATAGAACCATTTGATTTTTCCGGGATAAGATAAGGAATGGACATTATGAGGATATAATCTCTGTTATTTTTACTAACAGTTCAAATAGGTTTATCTGCATGCACGTCTATGTTTGTGCCTTAAGTTCCGCACCAAAGATTTCTTTTACTAGTCTGATTTCACAATAAAAACTGTTAATTATATAAAGGACACCTATTTTATAACGAGGACTGTGTATTCTCGAACATATTCATTACTCCACTATTGATTGTTATTTTTGTATTCTCCCCAGCGCGGAAGTAACGATCTTTGAGGAGTAGTATTTGGAGACGGACAAATCGCTGGAACTAGAAACAAGCAATAGGTAGTCTGCCGTTGCCCTATACGGAACTATCAATACACTTTCTCTTCATGTCTATTCGTTCTAGCAATAAAATTACTGTCTACTCCTAGCGCTTTGCATGGAGATGACAAATTATCTGCTTCTGCAAACTTCATCATATTCATTACTTTCAATTATATACATGAAAATTAATGTATATGTTGAAAACTTCGAGTTTTTTGAAGATTTATTGTTTCTTTCTGAAGAATTCTCGAACCTTACTCCTGTTCAATAATGGTCCAGGTTTCGGCAGGTACGTAGAAGTAGTTTTCAAATACACTTCTTCTTGTAATCCTCACACGTTGAATGTACCCGTTGTGAAATACGAAGTAATGTACCGTACGTAATCGGATACATCGTTGATTTGCACAGCATTATAAAATTGAACGCCCGAGAGTGAACTGTCCAAGCAACAGTTTTAGTTTAATTGCAGCCGTATAACACTCCTCCCGGCTTTGTCTATAAAACTACATTCAAAACTGTC
>JASCZW010011553.1:0-31606 GCA_034211315.2 Aedes japonicus
AAAATTCTTTGCTCTTGAAATCAATCGACTCAGTCACAGAATATTACTGTGCTTTCTGACAATTCCAGTTCATCAGATTCAGATATGTAATATGTGAGAGAAGCGTAACAATAGCTAATTCGAAACCAACCTGAATTTTAAGCTGTCCTTTGTCAACTTGACTGATTTGATGGGAAAAATAAAAAAAACGATCAATTTATCCTGTATACATTTGTTGCACTACAAGAATGATGCGTTAAATTCCATATTGGTTGTTTCGTGAGTTCTGTGGATTTATAATAGCTTCTAATTCACCTAAAAGCTGCAAACGAAAAGCAATACCTTCCCTGTATCGGAAACAGGTTGATATTCAGTTTCATTTTGATTACTTTGTGTAGGTTCTTCTGGTACGTCCAAATCAGCTTCCATTATATCGTTCATATCCACACAGATATTATGCTAAGACACAAACACTTCTACAATAGTTTTTATGCAGTTTTGTATGTTCCAGTTCTAGTTCCTTATTGAAAAATACTTCGCCACCTTGTTTTCATCTGACCAAAGACACACTCAACAATGGTTCGTGCTTTACTGTGGACATTGTTAAACCGTTTTTAAGTGCGCCAAGCCTCCTACCAACAGTTTCTTCAAATGGAGTAACTATAGCAATTGGGTACAGGCTACACTGGATAACCCACTATCACCCAGTAAGTAGTAACCAGGAGGAGGGTACAATCTCTTGTAATATAGTGAACTATTGTACATTACTCGTGTATCATGAACACTACCGGGATAACCTATGCATATGTCAATGAATTTGTAGTTACTATCACAAACGGCTTGGCATTGGATAGAATAACTTAGTTTACGGTTAATATATTGGTCATGAAGAGAAGTTGGACATTTAATACGAATGTGGGAACCGTCAATTGCACCTACAGCCTTGTCGAATATTGGTGTTCTAGCTCGGTTGCAAAATTGTTGACGGACGCGCAGTTGTGAACGCGCAGTTGTGTAGCATGCCTTCATACTTTCCCACACTTCGTACATTTCCCAAGTTGACTTGTTAGCAGACAAATTAGCAGAAACATACCTTAGAGAACAAATACCGAGTGATGTAGTAAAAAAAGATTTCTTAAAGTTGCAGTCGAAACTTTAATCAATGGCTCGATGAACAAAGAAACAAAAATGATGTTAAAAATCGGAAAATTCGATAATCTCCAGGAAGCCATTAACGTTATGATAGAAAATGAACAACTGGAAAACAAGGTTGCGAACACGGTTGTACTACACGCAACCAATCGTCAACCTTCGAATTGGAATAATTTTCACCTCCGTTTATGCAAACCTAAA
The DNA here is from genome assembly GCA_034211315.2 of Aedes japonicus. NCBI lineage: Eukaryota > Metazoa > Arthropoda > Insecta > Diptera > Culicidae > Aedes > Aedes japonicus. The sequence continues at coordinate 1,333 of JASCZW010011553.1, forward strand.
CGAAGCTTTCTAACGCTAAGAAATTTGCACCTACACTATTGATTCTGCTACGCTACACACCCAGACCGCCTCACCATGTCAACCATTCCACCTAAGACTGGAAACGACGACTCAGCGAAGCTCGAGGCCGCCCTCGCTACCGCCACTAAGACGGAAAACCTCAATCCGACCGCGACCCAACCTCCGCTACCACCAACCCTTGAGAAGGTACTGACCTCCGACCTTAAGGAGAAGTTGTACACAAAGATGACGCTGACATCAAGCCCGAGAAACCCGTGACCCGTGAAATTGCTACGAAGAACCTAATCGCTAGCGCACTGGTAAGATTTCCACTCGTCCACCGAGTGCACACTGAAGTCTCAACCTTTACGCCAACCGCCTTCAACTACTTCGAAGTTGTCCACTTTATGGACAAGCTAATCACGTCTAACACGTATTTCGCTAACTCTGGCCTCCCATGGCACCCCTTTGTATCAAGACTCTACTTTTCAGTACTGTTCTACTTACGAGCCTTCCGTGCAATGGAATACGCCAAGCTTGGTTCCCGCTCAACACGACAACTAATATCGCAAATCTTAAAGATTTACCACCAGAGAGATTACCGGTTCCCGGACCTCTTTTGCCGATATTAAAAGCGCTGTGCTGCACACAACCCGACGACAAATACTTTCGGTACGTCTGCCCACAAATCCCAGATTACCCTGGGCCTCGCAACCGCCCGGCTATCCTCACCTCACACAATGAGATGCTTGGTCTTCCCAACATCCCATTACTGCTAGGACTGGCCAACTCCATTACTGGAGCCGCCTTTAACGAGATCCCCAACTATCTAGAACCAGCAAGCTTCAATAACACCGCCGCTCACGAATTCAGTGGTTTCCAATTTCCTGAAGGAGACTGGGACCAAGGCGTCCCGCTCACTCGTATGCCAACCTGGCATGCACCGTCGACCTGAAACAAGTCGCAACACTGATGCTCTATTTAATGCTTATGGAGACACTCTCGACTTGCCAGCTGTCAACGAACGCAGCGAACTCCACTCACTGACTGGATTCACGCAACTAGACACCGTGACTTGGGTCGAAAACATGATCCAAACGATGGCTGAGTACACCACCTTCTTCAAAGACTCTGGTAACTTAGGCCACTGCGCACCTTTCGGGCCAACATGCCCACTCGTTCGCTCACACATGAACACGCTCTCTAGTGCCACCGCTAATACCAACATCGCACTGACCGCTACTGCTGCTTTCCCCAACTGCTACCCGTACTACACCCATTACGACCACCGTTCGTATGAAATGCATATCCCGCAACCGTACACTGCTATGGCCCAGTACGCCAGCATCAACACGATGTGTAACCACCGCCGCCTCGGAAGTTGGTCTTTGATCAACACAATAAACCATGGCCGTTATGGTCCCTATTGGGATCAGAACCCATCCACCCTGCGCTGCGCATCTGACACAGGTATGGACGAAATCGAAGACTTGATTTCATCATACTATTACATCCAAAAACCATAAACATCCATTTACTTGTTCGAGACATCTAACCAGTCCAGTGAACCACGGATGAAGTTCGTGGATTATATTTTTTTTTATTACTTTAGGCACTTTGTTCCAAATTCTTGTTATAAAAACAAAACTAAAACCTACGACAAAAGAAAAAGCCCACAAAACCCAAATTAAACAATGATCAAAGTCGTAATCGATTCCAGAATCAAAATAACAACTACAGGAATCCACAAATGAACAATAGATTCCTACAGAGTCAGAACAGATATCAATCACGATATCCAGAGATGGCATTTCGGACACTGAATGTTGACGCCGGTCGTGGTTTGTACCTTCATCGAAAGGATACAACCATAACACCGCAGATAAAGCAAAGTGCTCTTTTGTTCGGTGATAAATAGACAGAGTGAAGTGTGCGCCTGCGATGGGATTACTTGGGTGAGTGAACCACTCTCTCTTTTAAACGACCGCTCTCACGTGCTCTCTACTGTCTACGCCCACGTGCTCTCACCTGCGATCACTGTCGCGTACACGTTATGCGAGGACGCGCCAGTGCTCTTTCTGTGATTCACTGGTGCGATTGAATAGTGAAAACGTCGGCAGTGTTGTAAATAACTGTAGTTATTGGATGCTCAGTTAGTCACCATGCTTTCAAATTACAACGAGTTATTGAGCGTTTGAGACACTATAATCTTATACTCAACGAACAAAGATGTAGATTTTACAGTACGGAAGTGACCTATCTTGGTCATAAAATAACAGATCAGATGCGACCTTATGATTCTAGAGTGAATGTGATTTTAACTGTCCTAAATCAAGAATGCATACGAAGTTAACGACTGTGCGTTTTGATTTATAGAATTGTAATTTTGCTAATAGACATCTACATCCTGAGAAATTTGACTGGAAGGAAGTGTATCGCATTTAACAATTTGAGGTATTAGCTCTTCGAAATACTCCATACGTTTTCAGAGTTATCTCACAAAGCTTCAGACTTGGATTGGAGCATCTGTCAAACATCTATCAAAATACCAGTGGCTCGACTATTCATAGTTAAAGTTTTATCTATTTGAGGGGAAATAACCAACGAACTGTCAAATTTTAACCAAAAGTTAAAAAATTTCGCCAAATGGTTCACAGCCTAAGTCGATTCGACTGACGACCAATCAGAAAAGACAATTGAATAATGTTTGACATCTAGCAATGCCTACAATTTTAGACATAAGCAGATTATGAATTAAGTTAATAAAACTTACTGATTCAATGAATAAAGTAAGATTCTACATCTAAACTTCAAAGTGTATCAACCTGTTTTATTTAATAACAGTACCTTTTCGCATCAAGTTCGAAATACCACAGGTAATTTACTTACCGGTATTTGGAATTCCCATTGAAAAAACACGAACAGTTGTTAACATAAGTTTGGACCACCGTCTTAATAATCTACATCTGGAAATCAGGAAGAAAATGAAGGCGATTCGTTTAAATGCCACGAGTCTCCAATGGTCACACTGGACAGTTTTTGGAGGACGTTCGGTCACTTCTATAATCATATGTGCTGTTTTCTTTCTATACCATCTTAGAGGATCTTAGGTGGACATACGGATAGAACAACAGGACAAGACCACGAAGGACGAAACCAAGGTCAACGTGCCGCCGGAGGAGCCCATTCGTACGTCGCCTCACTTTTAAGGACGATCAAGTTAACACCCGTCTTCCGTGGGAAAGAAAGCGACGTGACATCGATGTGTAAGGTAAACATTTCACCGTGAGATGCCGAAAAGCTGAGCCGAAAGTGATAATCTTTAAAAGTTGACAACCATTCAACAAATAACGGTTCAAAGAGCCGTGCTGGCGAAATCTTCATAGCACAGAGCAGTGCTAAAAATCCTTAAAAAAATTCACATCCCGGTTGCAGGAGCCGGAGCTGACAAGTGAAACCTGGTTCAAAGAGCATCAATAATCAACTAAGCGGAATTTATTTTTCATCTTTATATAAGTGAATCATTTATTATTCATACATAGTGAAACAAATCAGTGAAAAGTAAGTTATCAAAACCAAACAAAAGTGAAATCATTTTTTTTATTAAAACTGAAGCCCATTAATAGAAACAAATCTAGGTTCGATACATATTTTGGGAGAATCATGGCCCTTAATCAAAATGTGGCACCTCTAACCACTGAGGAATTTATCAATATTGATCTGAATCCTGATTTTGTTGAAGATATCAAAATATTCTATGGAGATCCGACCAGTTTAATTGATTGGATTTCCGATGTTGACTATATCTTTCGGGCATACCGCGTATGCGTACAAATTAGCGTATTAGAGCGAACCGTTCGTCGCAAAGTTGATATAGAAGCGGCGAACGAATTAAATGCGAACAATGTCCAAACCAACTTTACTATAAAGATCAAAGAGATATTAAAACACTTGATTTCAAACTGACCTCCAATAAAAAGGCAGCTAAACGAAACCATTACGTCATATTTAGCCGTGTAAATGAACTACTATCATTAATAATAGCTCAGATACCAACCGATAGTGTCATGAGCCCAAGTGCCGCTGCTCACATCACATACTTCCGCGAAAAATCAGTAGATGCATTCATAAGGGGTCTGGATAAACCTCTTAGCATTTTTACTTAAAAGCACCAACCACACTACATTAAGTCAAGCATGTAATTTTTGTATTGAAAATTCTAACATGGATATTCGATCATCTTCTTTTAAAAACGAATTCAGTAGACATGCACCCCCAAAATCCCGGGAACGACCGATTTTACCTCCTAGAATGTACCCAACACAACCTAGAGCATTCTTACTATATAAATTCTATAAAGCCCATTTCAAAGTGCATATCCTTATCGGCAAAATTTCCCACACAGAAATCCTTTTGCACAACAACCTTTTCAATAGAATCAAATTCGACCAAACCTATTCCAAACGAATCCATTGTATATCAAACCACCCACCTAATCCTCCACAATATCCTTAATCGATGGAAGTGGATCCGACTTCGAAAACAAGGGTCATTCCTGACCCAGATAAGGAAGAAGATATCGGGAAGGAGGAACACAATGTCTCGCTGGCCAATTACACGAGGAGGCAGGAAATGAGCTTACCGCATTTCTTCACCTGGAAAAATATTCCAGCTTAGAGAATTTGATACGATTGGAGAAATCGCTCGGGGAGCAGCAGCAAAGAGTGTTCAACCACTCATGCTAGATGAAACAAATGTTTCACACATAATTGAACGATTGGAGAAACAGTTCAGCCAGCCGAAAAAAGTATACAAAGAGCTAAGGGAAGACCTAGAAAGGGTCAAGGCAGGTGGACACTTCACTATCGTTGAAGTATCCAATAGCTTAGAAAGTCTGGTAGCACACTTGGTGGCATCGAAACAGACGGAATTCTTACATGACCCACGTCTAGTGGATGACGTTGTGCAGAAGCTACCTTACGACCTTCAGATCAAATGGCTGGAGGTCGTGGCTACTAGCAACGCGGCTAAATGCAACCCAGTAGCGACGTTGCAAGACCTTTCCAACTGGATAGCTGACCACGAGCTGGCATCCAGCGAGGGTTGATCAACTCTACCAGACCAGCAGGAGATCGAAGGAATCGAGTGAAGCTACACCAGGAATGTTCATCTCATTGTCTTATGTGCAAGGGAGCACATATAAGCTATTAGACTGCTACCGCTTCAAACGGGTAATAACATAAGCACGAAGGAAAGTGCTGGGAACCAACGCAATTGCAACAGGAGACATCACAAACTGCCCCACACATACAATCAGGACGTTGTAAGTCTGCCGAAGTCCAGCCATAAAAGAGGAAACTTGCATCAGGAATTAAGAGCTAAGGTATTCTATCAGATCATACCGGTCACATTGAGAAATGAAGGTCGCGTAGTCAGCACATACGCATTTCTCGATCCAGGCTCCTCGTTAACCCTGATAGAAGAAGCAGTAGCCGAGGAGCTACAGTGGGAAGGAACTACGGACCCATTAAAGATCAAATGGTCCCAAAATGTGTAAAGAGAAGAAAAATCAAGTAGACGAGTACAGCTCAAAATAAAGGGCAATTCCAACGTAGAATACAGCTTAGATGACGTGCGAACGGCTACAAACAGACATCCTCAATTCTAATAACATTTCCTCCAATTGGAATGAAATTAAGAACGCTCTGATCTTATACTACAAAAATCAGAGAGACGTTAAAACATTAGATGATCAACTGACATCAATTAGGAAGTCAGCTAACGAAAATCTAAATACTTATTATAGCCGTGTAGTGGCATGTGCATTAGGCTGATGCAAAATTTGAAATATTTGCTCCCTAAGCTTAATCGACGCTAATTTGGGTCTTGATAGTCCCCAAAAAATTTTAGCACATTTGGTTTTAGTTTGGCTTTGCACACGCTATTCAAAGTTTGTATGGAATTAGTATGAAGAATCTCAAATTTACATTTCCAGATCCCTAACATCTTGATATTATTTCCTTAAACCAAATCTTATATACATTCGTATAGTGTAAGTTGTCAACTATCAAAATGCCGAGATACCTGACATGTAAATTTTATACAAAAATAGTTATTCAATAAAACATAAAATACACACTTTAAGTATGATTTTTTATTCTTATTTTTGTTTTCTTATTATTTATATGTTTTTTATATTTTATATTCATATATTTTATGTATTTTATTTTATTTATATTATTAAATATATTTTATATATTTTATATTTATATATTTTATATACATTACATATTTTTACTTCTTATTATTATATTTGTTGAATAACTATTTTTGTATAAAATTTACATGTCAGGTATCTTCGGCATTTTGTTAGTTGGCAACTTACACTATACGAATATTTATAAGATTTGGTTTAAGAACATAATATCAAGATGTTAGGGATCTGGAAATGTAAATTTGAGATTCTTCATACTAATTCCCATACAAACTTTAAATAGCGTGTGCAAAGCCAAATTAAAACCAAATGTGTTAAAATTTTTTGGGGACTATCAGGACCCAAATTGGCGTCGATTAAGCTTAGGGGAGCAAATATTTCGAATTTTGCATCAGCCTAATGTGCATCACACATGTCATCCAAGTTAGTGTAGTGTAACATAATACGTAACATAACCCATTTCAATATTTAACATGCAACTTGACTCATAATCATAAATTCCACGAAGACCTTTTTTTCTAGACCCACCAAGTTGACATTCAACGGTCACACCAGAAAACAAACACCAAATATAAAACATCAGTACCTTCCGTGTTGATGCCATCAAACATCCAAATAATTGCAACCATATGTTTTCCGACCCAGACCCAGAATGCTTACAAATAAACGCATTCATGGTGACCCGGAAAACAACAGACCCAAATTCTTTTGTTATTTCTTTTTGGCAACCTTCGCCTATGTACTACGACGAATGGAACGCCATAATGAATCACCAACACATGTGACAAATTGTAGTGATTGGTTCACTACATTTGGAGACCAGAAAAGGTTAACGCCCATAGACTAAGTACCAAGTGTAGAAATAAGCTTCCTAGATTTAAGAGACTGAAATAAAAATCATTACTTATCATTACGCGAACCTGATCGCAAGCTCTTCTCCAGTAAAAGTATCACAGCCGGAATAAGCTTCCACATGGCTGACCGTGAGGTGAAAGTGAACTAATCAAGATGGGTGGCACAGACAGTAAAGAACAAGCCCCTAAGACCATTGGCGACCAAACGGTCACTATCGTTGAGAACCAGGAGGTTCATACAGTGTATCATGCCAGCCACGAACTGAAACTGAACCTTATCTTAATCATGCTCACGATACACACAGTGATAGCAGTAGTGAAGATACTGCTGAAGTTAGTTCGAAAAACTATGACAAAAGCCGCGCAAAAGGCTGTTCTGGCACAAAACGTATAGTTGTTGCCTGAAGCCGTATCATCCAGTGTGCATCGCGAACTACGCGCAAAAACAAACGAAAAACTCTCATAAGCAAACCCGTTAGGCGTGCAGTGAAATGAACTTGAACTTCGATTTCCGTATGACAAAAAAAAAAAAACAATGAGCAGTGCGCCGTGTGCTAAAGCAATCAGGCTCCGTTGTATCAACAGAAAACCGCGAATTGATACGCCTTGCCATAATGTGCAGTGAAAAGAACATTGGATTTCAGTTAGCATAAAAAGCAATGAGTTATGCTTCGAGTACAACGAGTACCGTTAGGGAAAAGTGCAAAAAAAAAATAATAATATAAAAATTCATCAGCAGGCGAGACCACTGTCGACAGGAGTGGACAGGCGGGATTAAAAAGAAGGTCAACTACCGAGTCGCATGGATGGACGGTATGGAGTCGCATGGAGGAATGGACAGGTACAATCTAGCTATTAATATATAAAAAAATTATATACATAAACCAAATTACTTGCGAAAGATTATTCGAAACTAATGAGCCGATTAACACAAATTATAAGTCTATTAGACAAAGAATTCATCAACATTAAAAAGAGTAAGAACAACGGTAAAAGTTTAAACCTTATTAAAAGTAAAAAGGAGTTGTTTCAAAAAAATATTGAAGAATTCAAACAAATTTTCAATTTAATAAAAATAACTTTAACTGACGAAGAGACCAACAAATACGTGAACGAATATAACAATTTAAAGTTTAAAAGAGACGCAGCATATGCGATACTAGACACAAGTCCAAAATTACCACCAAATTTTAAATTTAAAGAAATTGCCAGAAAGGCTCTAGAACAAGAACGAGCAAATAAAACATTTAAAATGGATATCAAAACTATCCTTACCATCCTTCAACCTTATGACGGCAATGCCGAAGGTTTGGATGCTTTCATTGATAGTCTTCAACTGGCCAAAGATTTAATTAAACCAGAGCATGCACAAACATTACTGAAACTAGCAAAAACGAAGTTGACAGGGAAGGCTCGTTTGGGGTTGAGTGCAGAAGTAAACAACCTCGACGCTTTAATTGCAGATATCCGGCAAAGATGCAAGGATACCACGAGTCCAGAAAATATAATAGCGCAAATGAAAGCGTTAAAAATAAAACCAAATGAAAGTACTAAAGAATACTGCGACAGCGTTGAAAAATGCTGCGCAAAATTAAAAACTATTTACGTCAACCAAGAAATTCCACCCACAGTAGCCGATAAAATGGCAATGAAGGTTGGAATAGACACGTTAGTTAGTGGAATAAGTAACTCGGAAACAAAACTAATATTGAAGGCCGGAACATTTTCTAGTTTGAGCCAGGCCATCACGAAAGTTAACGAAAATTGTCTACAAGAAACAACTCGTGCAGCCCAAATGTTGTCATTTTTTAAACCTAGAGGTCAAATGAACCGAGGTTACGCCAACAGAGGCAACAGAGGAGGACACAGGCAGTCATACAATCGAAATAGCAACCAGAACTACAGTAATGGTAACAACAACCATGGTAGTTTTAATAACAATTCCCGATTCAGGAATAACTTTTCACAAAGAAGCAACCAGAGTTTCGGAAATAACTTCCGAGGCAGGCGTGGAAACCCACGTCATGTCTACAGTATCCAATCTGGTCAACCACAACCAGATATGCAGCCAACACAACAAATGTATCAAGGATACTTGGCAATGGGACCAGGAACTCAACAAACACAACAAATGATATATCCACAAGTTGTTCCACAACAGCAACATTTTTTGCCAGGTCCAGAGAGGACAACTACCATCCTCTCAATGAACCTTAATGCGTCCAACTATGTTTCTATTAATACGCTAATGACAAATTGTAAATGTTCCTTCATTGTAGACAGTGGAGCTGACGTTTCAATTTTCAAAGGCGAAAAAATTCTATCAAACCAACGAATCAATGTAAATAAAAAATTTAAAATTAATGGTATTACAAATACAACAATCGAAACGATAGCTGAGACGCAAACAGCTCTTATTATAAATGACATTTCAATATCTCACAATTTTCAAATAGTTAACCATGACTTTCCTATTCCAACCGATGGAATATTGGGAAGAGATTTTTAGTCAAATTTAAGTGCAATATTGACTATGAATCATGGTTACTCAACATCAATATTGAGAACCACATTGTTACCATACCCATTGAAGATAACACAAATAATGCTTTTACAATACCTGCTAGGTGTGAGGTAATAAGAAATATACCAAATTTTTCCATAGCGGAAGATTCTGTTGTGCTTTCACAGGAAATACAACCAGGTGTTTTCTGTGGGAACACTATAGTTTCTCCAACATCAAAATGTATAAAATTTGTAAATACAACCGAAAACCAAGTAATTATAAGAAATTTTAAACCAAAAATAGACGCATTAAAAATTTATAAGATTACTGCAAATAACAATACAAATTTAAATAATAACGTAAGATTAGAAGAATTGAAATCTCAAATAAGTTTAGAACATGTACCCATTTTTGCTAAAAACAAACTTACAAATTTGATCAAAAAGTATCAAGATGTATTTTGTTTATCTAATGAACATTTATCAACAAACAACTTTTACGAACAAAATATTAATTTACAAGATGAATCTAAAGTTTACATTCTGAACTATAAACAGATTCATTCCCAAGCAAACGAGATTAAAAGTCAAAATCAAAACCCGTGATTGAAAAAGAGTTAACTGCCATTCACTGGGCAATTGACTATTTTAAACCGTATCTTTATGGTCGAAGATTTAAGGTTAGAACGGACCACAGACCATTGGTTTATTTGTTTGGAATGAATAAACCCACTTCTAAGCTCACTAGAATGAGGCTTGATTTAGAAGAATATGACTTCGACATTGAGTACCTTCCTGGAAGAGCAAATGTTGAGCGGACGCCCTTTCCAGAATACCAAAAATTCTGAAGATCTTAAATCTTTAGTACTTGTAGTCAATACACGCTCAATGACAAATAAACAAAAACAAAATAATAGTACCAGACGATTAGACGAACCCAACAGAGAGATTGATCACCTCACTGTTTGGCGAACTGAAAATCCGTCTGAGGTTAATAAATTACTAAAACTTGGTTGTGAGGTGCATCACAATCAATTAAAAAATAAATCTATGCAATCACAATTATAAGAAAATTTTAGGCGTGGTAACAATACCTTTAACACATAGTAATGGAAGTCGAACTCTAGAATTCGCACTTCTAGAAATTTCAAAACTTTTAAAAATTTACAAAAGAGACAAGTTAGCGCTATCCGAAGAAGATTTATTTTTCAAATACATTTCCCTGCAAACATTAAAGGAAATCGCAAATAATGCCATTCCCAATTATCAAATCATAATTTTTAAACCACCAAGGTTTATATACAAGCAGGAAAGAGATTCATGAAATCTTGACGCGTCACCATACGACTCCCTACGGGAGGTCATGTTGGCCAACACCGTTTGTATTTAAAATTACGAGAAATATACAAATGGAAAAATATGAAATTAGATATACAATATTTCATACAAGGATGTGAAAAATGCAAAATTAATAAATTACATCGATATACAAAAGAAGCGACAGTTGTGACGACAACTCCTTCTAAACCGTTCGAAGTGCTTTCTGCGGACACAGTCGGTCCTTTCACGCGAACAGACAAAGGCAATAGATATATACTTACAATTCAATGCAATTTAACCAAATATGTTATTTTGATTCCGATACCAACAAAAGAAGCGAATGTGATCGCAAAGGCACTCGTCGAAAATTTTATATTAATCTATGGTAATTTTTTGGAATTGCGTACAGATCAAGGAACTGAGTACCGAAATGAAGTTCTCGATCAAATATGCAAGCTTTTAGAAGTTAAACAAACATTTTCTACCCCATACCATCCACAATCAATAGGTGCATTGGAAAGAAATCATAGATGCCTTAATGAGTATCTACGATCATTCACCAATGTTCACCAAACTGATTGGGATGAATGGATAAAATTATATGCTTTTACTTTCAACACTACTCCACATACCGAACACAACTTTACCCCATACGAATTAATATTTGGACGAAAGGCAATATTGCCACACGACTTAGAATCAAACAGACTGACTTTGGAACCAATCTATAATTTGGATGAATATTACAATGAATTAAAATTTAGGCTTCAAAATACAAATAAAATAGCACATCAAAATCTAATAAACAGGAAAGAAGAAAGACGGATGATATTGAACAGTCAAACAAATCCTATTGACATAAAAATTGGAGATCTTGTATACATAACTAATGAAAATAGACGAAAACTAGATCCTTTTTACATAGGTCCATTTAAAATAATAGAAGTACAGAATCCAAATTGTGTAATTGAAAACATTCAAACTTCTAAACAAAACATCATACACAAAAACAGACTAGTAAAAGCCTAAACCTAAGGATATCAGAAACTTAAAAAAAAAATGAATATTGTAAGGGAGTCTAACCTACTGGTCAAATTTTTTTTTTTTTTTCTCATTTACAAACAAATTTGTTAACAACAATTTACAGAATGCTTTCACTTTGTTACACCATTCTCTCAAAGGGGGAAGGTGTAGTGTAACATAATACGTAACATAACCCATTTCAATATTTAACATGCAACTTGACTCATAATCATAAATTCCACGAAGACCTTTTTTTCTTGACGGACCAAGTTGACATTCAACGGTCACACCAGAAAACAAACACCAAATATAAAACATCAGTACCTTCCGTGTTGATGCCATCAAACATCCAAATAATTGCAACCATATGTTTTCCGACCCAGACCCAGAATGCTTACAAATAAACGCATTCATGGTGACCCGGAAAACAACAGACCCAAATTCTTTTGTTATTTCTTTTCGGCAACCTTCGCCTATGTACTACGACGAATGGAACGCCATAATGAATCACCAACACATGTGACAAATTGTAGTGATTGGTTCACTACATTTGGAGACCAGAAAGGTTAACGCCCATAGACTAAGTACCAAGTGTAGAAATAAGCTTCCTAGATTTAAGAGACTGAAATAAAAATCATTACTTATCATTACGCGAACCTGATCGCAAGCTCTTCTCCAGTAAAAGTATCACAGCCGGAATAAGCTTCCACAATGAGACCAGCGATTGCTGTCAGGCATACATGAATCAGCGATTGCTTCATTTTTCAATACCCCTTCTCAATCGGTGACTCCAATCATAGAGCGAAGAATCTGGAACCGGGAGACGTCCAGGGATTTTGTGAATTTGTCCGCCTGTTGATCCATTGTGCTGATGGGTTCAATCTGGATGACTCCTGCTGCTACGCTGTCTAGGGCAAAGTGGTGTTTGATGTCGATATGTTTGACACGTTTGGACTCCGGGTTTCGTGCCATCCCAATGCATCCTCTGTTATCCTCAAATATTGAAACTGGTCCATTAGCTTTGCAATTGAAGTCCTCAAGAATTCCGTTCAAGAATATTGCTTCGGAAACTGCCGCGCTCAAAGCGACAAATTCCACCTCGCTGGAAGACGTCGAGACCGTGGTTTGCTTTCGGCTTGCCCAAGAAACGGTTGAACCGAACAGCTTAAACAAAAAGACAGTAACAGACTTTCTGTCCTCAAAATCAGTTGTTTGGACCCTTCTTCTCGAGTATACACCAGAACCATGCTGCAGGTAGCTTTCAAGTAACGGACTGTTCGTTTCAGAGTTTTCCAGTGGCTCTCTGTACGGCACTGCTGGAAACGACCCAAGAAGCTTACCGAAAAACACAGATCCGACCGCTCACAAAGCATTTGGTACATTAGGCTTCCTAGTAGTTCCCTGTATGGCACAGCCGTCCGTGAACCTTCTTGATCCAGCTGGAGTTCTTCTCCATCGAGATCTTCGCGGGATTGCATTCCGACATTCCAAACTTTGCCAGAATTTTGAGTGCATTTGCTTCCTGCGACAGCTTTAGCTTTCCAGCATCTTGATGGTAATCAAACCTCCATCCCAGAAAATGTTTCAATATGGCTTGGTGGGGCTTCGATTCATGAGGAAAACGTCAGTCAGTGTAGTTTCACCCCTCCTAGACTTCGGTAGCTTCGAGTCAATCAACATTGTCCGAACCTTTTCAACAAGAGTGCAGTTAAACCTCTCCGCAACTCCATTTTGCTGGGAGAAATACGCGATTGTTGGCTCTATCTGTATCCCTTTCACTTTGTAGAATCGATGTTGGTTACCCGAACAATATTCCTGGCCTGGCCTTGGAAATACTTACGCCCGTCACAGCAGTTGCCATGGCCTCGAATTTTTGAAACTTCGAGAATACCTCCGACTTTCGTTTCAGCAGAAATACCATCGCATTCTCGTGTTTCGTTGAATGACTCCCGGCATTGTTTTCCCTTGATGGAAGCATTGCAGAATTTGAGTTTGCTAACATTTACCTTCATTCCCTGTACCAGCTGCTTTCGTCTTCATGCCGTTCTCACTAAGCTGGCCAAGTCGACGATGCCACAAATTAGTCATATCTGAACTGCACAGATTTGCTTCACGTTGATCGACCTGCACTTCCAGTTCATAAAGGTTGCCTAACAGGGGAGAGGTGGCAATAACAGCTCCATCCCACTTTACTGTTGCCATTTTGCTTCCAAATGTAACTTCAACGCCTGCCTTTGTCAACTTCTTGACCGACATGAGGTTGTCCTTTAAATCAGGAGCAAATAGCACGCCCTTGGCCTACATTAGCACTCCACGGTTGCTGATTTCAGTGACAACTCCCATTTGATTTTCTGTCAACTATTGCCCATCCTTTGCGACATTGATTCGTACCGGCTGGTTCAATTCGCTTAGGGTTGCAAAGTACTTCTTGATATTCACGAGATGGTCACTGGAACCGGAATCTTCAAGCTTGAAGATGATCCGTCCGACACCGTCCTGAATCTACAATTGAGAGACTCTCTTGATTACTTTCTTTTCATTCATATTCCATTCAGTTTTACATTTTTCATTCAACTATTTGTAGAGTATAGTAGCCAGCACTGTTGTGTTTCTATCCCTGTACTAAAGAATCCCTCAAAAGATTTATAATGGCGCTGTAATAAATGAAAGAGAGCGAGAGAGGAGAGAGCCTCTCATTGTTAGATTCGCCCTTTTGAAAAAAAAATCCTAGAGTTAACCATACATAGGGGCCGATTGAAGAAGTCGAGTCGACTGTCACTTTGATCGACAGATCTATTATCCTATTACATATGTCGAGATCGACAAAATTTTGTCGAGTTGGTCGACTCAATCGACCGCTCGAAAACTAGTGACTGAGTAAAGGGTCACCCACAATTGATACGTTTGCGTTCCGTTGACGTAAATAAAATTAAGGTGTACATCGCCAGAGGCTTTTGTGGTGTGGAGCCAGCAAAGCTAATGTTAAGCAGAAGTGGTAGAAAACTGACCAAAGGCTCGATTCATGTGGTCCACCAATGCACCTTGGGTCGGCATGATTAAACTTAAATTTTATTTTCTCCTTCGAATACAATTAGTTTTGCGATCCTAACATTGGTAAAAGGGACAGGCTTTTGAAATTAAACTCAGAGATCCCATTCGCTCTGGATTTGAACTCGGGGATTTGACCTGCAACTACAGGTCTACTAACAGAATGCTTCCGGAATTAACACCTGTATTGACGAATACCTGCTTGCATGCTCAGATGAATGCTATGACGTGATCATGTTCTCCGAGACATGCCTCGACGAACGGACCCTAAAGAGCCTAATTGTTGGTACCTGTTTTCCGAACTGAACGTAACCCAAGTAACAGTTCCAACTTATCTGGAGGAGGAGTACTCATTGCTGTTCATCGGCGTTTCAAGGCACAGCTAATTGAGGATACATCCTGGGCCAGTACCGAACAAGTCTGGGTGCTAGTTGGAGACTCGCTATTCCATTCTGTGTTATATCTTCCACCGGATAAAATGCGAGATGTTGCAGTTGCTGTGGACGAGATTATAGTGATAGGCGATCCTAATTTCCCAGACCTGAAATGGTGCTCGTCGGGCAATGGATTTAGGTACACGGACCCGAATGCATCTTGATTCCATGCAGGGAATCTCAGATTGCTCGATAGCTGTATTTCTAATCTTCTGCGGCAAATTACGCTACCATCGAAAATGGCAAGCTTCTCGATCTTTGTATTGTCAGCAAGTTTAAACAGGCACCAAGGATATCCGTTGCTCCTTCCGTTTGAGTTAAAACGGTTCCTCTGTATCTCACGCTCGAGATTGAGCATCCGGTGAATGCTCCCGACGATATCAACGTTGCAGTTCAGACCTTCTCCAATATCGTGAGCTTTGCTATCGATCGCCATGTTCCTAAGCGGGTTGCTCTAAAGACCAGAAATTCACCGTAGCAGTTCGCTGCACTACGAAAGCTTAAATCTTAAAAAGCGCAGCATTCAGACGGTATTCTAAGTATGGGAGAGTTTCACTAGGATTCCGATACCTGCGAATCAACACCCAAACAAATGGATGTCTCGCCACAGTCGTGCCCATCATTTCAGAAATGTGCAGGATAGGCTGAAATTAGATCCTAAGCCTCTCTGGAAACATGTCAACGATCAAAGGAAAGAATCTGCACTACCGCCAACGTTGATGTATGGAGAACGCATAGCATCGAACTGCGAGAACATTTGCGAACTTTTCAAAGCAAAATACAAGGGCGCGTTCTGCTCCGAGATATTGACATAGGATCAGCAAGTTATGTGCCGCTATCTAGTGATCCGTCAAACATCATCAATATTGATGATTCAATCGTTTAGCTATTTCTAAAATGAAATCATCAACATCGGTTGATCCGGATGGCATCCGTGCCGTTATTTTCAAAAAGTGCTGTGCTGGTAAATTAGTTCCTCTGCGTCACTTGTTCCAACTCTCGCTAGCAACATTTCCATCGCTTTCCCTCGCTCTGGAAATCGGCCTACATGTTTCCTGTTTTCAAAAAAGGCGACAAGCACAACGCCAACAACTACAGAGGAATATCTGCCTTAAATGCTGCAGCGAAGCTCTTTGAGTTGGTAGTTCTAGACCCAGTCTTCAATCATTGCAAGCAATATTCAGCCGATACAAAGCACGGGTTCATGCCTAAGCCATCTACGGCAACGACCTTTTGACGTTCACAACATATACCATAGATGTTATGTGTAAGAGCTTCCAAACGGATACAATTTATACTGACTTATCTCCAGCTTTCGATAAGATCAACAATGGCATGGCATTAGCGAAATTTGAGAGACTGGGCTTTGAAGGCAGCGTTTTTCGTTGGTCCCATTCATACCCAACAGAACGACACAAACAGGGTGGTCCTACTGAATCCAAACAGGTGAATGGTCAAGAACTTAACGGAGGTCTATTGCTTAAAGAGCCTTTACTGTTCGCTGGTGCTAGAGTATTGTTCAGCAGTATGGAACCCTCACTATCTTAATGGCGATGATAGAATCGAGGCAGTGCAACGAAGGTTTGTGCGATTTGCTCTCCGTCGTTTGCCATGGAATATTCCACGTGAGCTGACTAGATATGAACACCGCAGGCAACTTATTGGCCCTGACATACTAGAAGTGAAGAGAGATCTATCACGCGTCATGTTGGTTCCCGAGCTTTTCATGGAAAAAATGACTGTGTGATGCTGCTTAGTCAAATCAAAGTCAAATCAACATTCATGTTCGTTCTTGTGCACTTCACAACAACATATTTCTTCGAACACCATTTCTTCGAAGAAACTATGGCTCTTGTTGGTATACAACATGGATTCAATCGAGTGTCATCTGGGTTTGACTTTCATCTGCCTCGCCATAGAATTAGAACTAAGTTTTTGAATATTCTTAGGTACTATCATTAGAACCACATTGTGTCCATTGATAATAACAAATAATGAATAAAGAATAAATGCATCATTATACACGCGTTAAGTGTTTTAAAATAAGTCCTTAATTCCTAGAAGTACAGAAATAAACTACTCAAAGTTTAGGGCACATCCTAGAAAGTTCATAAACAGACTTCCCTGAGTTTCAGGAAGATACGTTCTAAAAGTTTAGGAAGAAAAAATTCCGTAGGTCAGGCAGAAACTTCTCAGAAGTAGAGGGAGCATTTCTTAGTAGTTCAAGCAGGATTATTCCTACAAATTCAGGACCAAACATCTCCGAAGTTCAAGTTCATACTTTCCAGAAGCTCAGAAGATAACTTCTCAGAGCTTCTGGAAGAAGTTAAGGAAGAGGACTTCTTAGAAGTTTAGATCTTTTCCGAGGTTCTGAAGTTCTTCCCAGAAGTTCAGGAAAGAAGCTTTCCCAAATTTCAGGAAGAAACTGACCAGGGTGGACTCTACCAATAATTTTTCAAAAATTCAAGAACAAACTTCCACAAAGCTCTGGAAGTTCAGGAGAGAATTTTTCCAAAGTTCAGGAAAGCACTTCCCAGAAGTTCCAGAAAAAACTTCGCAAAAGTTTTGTTGGAACTTCCCAGAAGTGCTAGAGAGCTTTCCCGAAGTTTAGAAAGGAAAATTTCAGATTTCAGAATCAGGATTTCTTAAAATTCAGGAAGAAACCTCTCCAATGAACAGAGAGAAACCTTACAGAAGCATTTGAGTTTCTCTCCAGAACTTTCCAGTAGCATTTAAAAGTTTGAGGAAGAATTGATTTCTCAGAAGTTTAGTAACATACTTCCCCTAAGTTCAGGAGCAAACTTCCCAAAGTTTAGACGAGGACTTCTCAGAAGTTCAGAAAGAAACTCCCAACAAATTGTTGTTAAGGGTATTTTCTTAGACATTCTGGAGTGGTCTCAAAACAATTTTGTTCGGAGTTCAAACGGGACTTATCAGAAGTTTTGAAAAAAAGACTTAGGAAAAAACTTCCCCGAATTTCAAGAAAAAAAAACTTACATGAGATGTGAAAAACTTCCCATAAATTCAGGAACAAACTTCCCCAAAGTATACAAGTAAGCTTTTTTTTAGGTTCAGAAGAGGATTTCTCAGAACTTCTGGAAGAAACTTCCAACAAAGTTTAGAAGATTTTCCAATTCCAATTCTGGAGAAAACTTTTGCAAAGTTTTGAACAAATTTTACTCACAGTTCAGGATGGGAATTATTAGAAGTTAAGAAAGTAACTAAGTGCAGAGAAAAATTTACCAATTGTTTCTGGAAGGTTAGGTTGGGTTGTTTGAAGTGAATTTCCTAGATCAAAATTTTCAAAATCCATCATGGAATGCTTCTCAGTTTACCAAATTCGCAAGACTTCAACATTCTTAAAAATCCACAAAATAATCACATAATTTACGCCAAAAACCAATCAATAAACCTGAATATAATGGAGGTTGAGCATCGATAGTCGTCGAACAAATAAATTATGCAAATAGTCTGGTCAAATTCAACATTCAAACAATGAATAACGAGCATTCAGAAATAGATCTATATTTTGAAGAGATACCTTTTATCGGAGAAGAGATTGTTCGAAGGATTGTCTCACCGAGAAAGATATATCTGCACAAATGCATATCGGAAAAAGATGAAGACTCGCAGCGATTTTGTAAAGGCTGCTGATACAGGCGTTTAATGAAGACCAGGCAACGACTGAGCGGGTCAGCTGACTGCCAATTGGACAAGTGGGTAGGACAAGGTAACCCTGGCGGGTGGCCTGTTCAACGCCTCGAACCGTTCAAAACTCTTGCCAGCCGAGGATATATGCCCCCTGGTGCTCAGGCGCAGTAAATGCCGATCGACACTTAACGATCGGACCGGTAAGCACCAACAACAAAGTTGCCACCATCAACAATCGCTGGCCTTTCTGGAGGAGAAACCGGAGTGATCGTAAATGATCTTTCGTCCCATCGACGAGTCCCTTTATCGTACTCGTGGTGGTATTCCTTTGCTTCCGATGGAGACGAAACGCAATATGCAACGTCAAGAGCTGAGTCGCGCGAACGGATGATGATATCCGACACCCCGGATGACCAGACGCGAAGGATGATGCCGCGCCTTTGCTCGCGTGGTAGATGTAATAGTTCAATGGAAATTGGGAGTAATCAAAGTCAGAAAGGTCCGCAGCGACCCGAATGCTGAAAATGCAACATCAACAGAAAATGTGGCACCAGCACCATAGCTTCACCATTCTCGAACAGGAATTAATTCATTCCATTGTGGTCCTTAGGAATCAGAGAAACCAGCAGAAGAGACGATCAGGAAATGATTGTCATCACAACGTCATCTCTTACGGATGAATGGTACCTTCATCGCCCCAATTTGCGGTCTAATCGTTGCGGTTTTAAACCTGGGTAGGTCTGACTCTGACTCACCATAATTACCGAACGAAACCGGATCAGAGTCTAGTCAGAATGATGGTATTAGCGCAAAACATAAACATTTTATTTTGACAGTTCATGTTTGTGACGTATTGGTGAATCCAGGTTGGACCTCGAATGAGACGAGAGCGAACCTCATCGATGTTGAGTCGGATCCAAGAGCGGATCCAGATCCGACCCGATTGAATGAAAAACGTTTTGAGAGCGGTTAGGGCGGACCTAGGGCGAACACAGTTCCACTGGCGGTAACAAAAGCGACATTAGTTTACCGATGGAGGGTAAGCACAAACCGCCGCAAAGCAGCTAAGAAAGCAGCGATACGCTTAACAACGCCTCGATGGAGTCAACAATGCCAGCCATACGAACAAAATCCAGAAACCCAGATGACGACGCTGCGTAAGATGACGCCGCACCCAACGCCAATGCACCATAGAAGTCTTCGTGTCAGGAAATGCAGTATATTCATTCTGCTTTTTATGCGTATTCGCGTTCGAAAAAATACGAAAAAATGTGAAATCCAAGCTGAACAATGCGCAAGGTCCTACGTAACGGTGAGAGATTCCGCTTCGTCGGCTTTCTCTTTGGTTAACAGCTTGTCTATTAAACTGTTTGCTGATGTTTTCTACGTATTGGATCCTTCATTACACTTAATACTACCATACTGTATGTTGAAAATACTTGAACATGTTTTTACACGACCGTAGGAGCGCAAAGAGAGTCTTGAAATATATTCACTCTATACGTATTCGCGTTCGAAGTTGAGACCTTTATTTTTCCTTATCACAAATCCGAGTTTCCGACGGTCATCGGGTTGTCGGTCTGTCTGAAAGTGGAAGAGTTGAAATGGGTAGGTTTGCGATTTTCCCCTCATGTAATTTCAGGAAATGTTGAAAATAAAAACAACAATAATTTGATGTTTGAATATTAAAAATATCAATGAAAATTTTTATGCGTGTGTTGTTGTGAGTGATTTGCCATGGACGTGATAATAACTCGTAAGAAGGTTATTCGCGTAGAGCCGTGTTCGGATTAAATCGTAGAACAGGTGCATGTGCGTGGTAGTCGATTCAGTTGATAATAAATGTTGACGGGTACAGCGGAGCGCAATTTTACTGGCGCGAGTGAGTAACTGGTGAAACGAATGATCCGAAGCTTCGAACCTCGATCAGGTCACGACAGTTCGGTTGCGCGACAGCTCTTACGGGAGCGGGGCCCGCTTCCGAACGTATCAGATCAAAAACAACAAGACTACGGGTTTTATTCGAAGAGAAAAAGACTGTTCAGTAGTCCTATGGACAGCGAACCATTTTAGACCACATCATTACCAGGATTTTTGGACACCAACTAATGTTATTACACCGAGGAGGAGGTCGATGAACCTACAGAAAATCAGAAAACAAAAATTAGAAAATAGACTATGCAATCAAAGAACACGAACTTATAAGAGATAAACAACCAATCAAAAGTTGTTTTTATCATCTCGATACCGTTTCTGAGAAAGACTGATTTATAAATAACTATGCGAATTTTTCGCTATAAGAATAGCTATATAAGCCAACCTCGAAGGGCTAGCGCCGAAAGACAAGTCAGACGCATCTACAGTAGATGGGAAACGATTAACGATTTATTAATATCGTGAAAAAACCGAGCCACTACGCAAAGAAACTGAAAACAATCAGCTCAATTATGCTAAATGTTCCCATTTGATTTCTGAGTGCCAATATCCGTATGAGAAACTTCTGTATATATTAAAGGTGGCAGCAGCGTTGAGTTCGAGAGCTAAATCAGATTCAAATCTAGAAGAAAAACCTCCGTCGTCGACTGGAATTGAACTCAGACCCACTGGGGTGCTAAGTAGCAGTCACGTTTACCGCTACACCACCGACGACGGCACACAATAAGCATCAAAAGTTTATAATTTTGTTCAAGAAACTGAATAGGATAAAGCTTTCTCAGTTATTGTAAAGAAAGTTAAAGAAAGAATATATTTCGTTTGTTTGAAAAGGTAGAGTTGGTAGAAAACCTTTCATTTATTTCAACTAGTCCATGGTATTGGATGGAAGTAAACTAATTATACGGTGTGATTGTATCAAACCGATTAATCAATAAGCATGTACTTGAAGTCAGAAACCAGCCAGTGTTATTTACGCGACGTGTGAGTGAGAGGACTCGTTTCTAACTACGAGGTGACTCGTGCAAATCAAATGGAAGTTTAGTGGAAAAAAAATCCGCTAAATATTAATTTGCAACACGATAGTGTATACACTTTAATGAAGACACTGTTAGTGCTGGGGGCTAGTCACTCTGCCACATTGGGTTTATGTTTCAGTGTGTCGGAAGGTGTTTTGTGTTTCAACTCATCTGTCAATACTACAATCGAAAATTTATGCTTATTGGCAACCGTATGGACTTTTTGACGAATAATTCACGCACACTTATGCCATCAATCTAAATCACATGAGTGCAAGCAAGGAAATAGAACAGTGAGAAGACAAACAATCGATTCGTGTAAGTGATGTCAGGAATGAATTTATTTTTTCATGTTGTGGCGGATTGTGTTTTTAGGTTGGTAACACAAAGTGGCCGAGTGATTTACCCCTGGTTAGTGCTCCAGTCAAAATTGTCCACCTACCGTAGTGCCGAAGTTTATGTAGGGTTATCAAATCACAAGCTAGGCACGTCACCTGTATGTGAAAAAGCTGAACTAGAAGATGAGGCGATTAATACTTTTTCTGAGAATTCGACGATGGCGGCTTCCCTGGCGTTTGGTATCGTTGCACCAAAACATAGAGCAATATTGCAGGAGCCGTCTGCCTCGAGTGCATGGGTAGCAATATTAATAAAACACACTAGAGAACGGAACAACCTGTTTTGGATGGGCGACGAATGAACAAAATTTAGGAAAATAACCCATTTGGTTGAGAATTAGCATACCGGATTTACGGGTTGAGAGCCGAGATTTCGAAAAACAAAAAAGTAGGTTACCAAATGCATTGTCGAAAACGAACAACCAAGTTGCAACGGCCACAGACTCGGGAAAATCGGGGAAAATCATCGGGAAATATGCGGGTTAAAGTCGTGAATTTCAAAATCCATCGGGAATTTTTGTCGTTTTACACCTGTGCTCACACCTTTTTCAAATTGATAATTTGAGTAGAATCTGTGTTCATTTCCGGCAAACTTTAGTAAATATGTGTTAGCTACAGTTTTTTTATTAATTCGATCAAGACTTTTCATTTGGGCCTAACTGACAAACGTAAACAATGGCTTTTTGTGCGAATTTCTTGTCATTAAAAACTCGTCTATTCAATTCGCCATGGTCATTTCGAAGAGGAAGTGTTCAACTAGCCGATTAAATTGGAGGCTAACATAGGTAACCATTGTACCACGAGAAATTTACGGAAGAAGCCTTTGTTTACGTTTGTCAGTTTTGTCCGAATTAAAAATCTTTGTTGAATTATGCCATTCGTTGTGCCATTGCCAAGTTATTACGTCACCTGTACTAATCCTGATGTTATGATTTACTTCACATAGCTAAAGAGCGTCTGGAAATGTGTCTGGAAACGTTGACAAAGTGAAAGAAGAATTTACGCAGCAGACGATAATTAATTATTTTTTCCATTTGCACCAAGTTATCTGCCCATATAAATCTGCCATATTTTAATTGCTAGACCATCAACCCGACTGTTAACTTGATAGAGCTCGTCTTTGTAGATGCATGAATCGAAAGTTGTGCATCCTGTATCTGCGATTTGAATTTCACATCAGTATAGTCTGAATCAGTTTATACTCGAAAGCCTCGAATGCTTTACCGCAGACATTCAAGCTCGAACAGAACACTTCAAATTTGTTGTATAATATTTCAAATCTAATAATCTTGTACAGTGCCTAGTCAACTTATTACTACAATAAATCTGACAGTTTGACTGGCAACCCATTTTTCCCTTACCAATAAAAACAAATCGTTGGTACCATCTATTAGCTTATTGCTACTTGATATCTTGACATCCATTTTACACTGGTAAATTAGATGAAGTCGAATGTCTGTCCTTGGCTTTACTATTTTTCTTCGATGTTTATCCTTCTGGAACCATAAATGATCGATGACTTATATAGAAAAAAAATTGATCTCATTAGCAAAATGGGAGACTAAACAAAATAACGCAATACGCAAGAAGCCTATTGGCAGCTGTTATCCGTCATTTTGTCTAATTGAAACAAGTATTCCAGATTGAACAATTTCCTCAAAACTTCAAAAATGTCTATTAATCCAAAAATGTGAAAATGTTCACTCATTTTTCCCAGTCAGGAAAATTAGACACAAATGCAGGGAATTTTTAAATTCAGATTTTGTAGCCACCCTGTAGTCACTAGCACTGTTAACTACCTATCAAACCGGTTTCCCAATTTATTCTGGGTTTGTTTCTCCCGTTTTCACCCTAACGCTTACATTAGAAAAAAAGAAAAGGGCAAAGATCACCGATTTTTCATGCAATTATAGGGTGTCTCAGAAAGTCTAAGCACGATTTTAATGCGGCTCTGTTGCCACTTTTAAAAAGCTGATCATTACTGTACATCATTGTTTACGTTTCAATCTGTAACTCTGTGAGTCTCAAATGCCGGTTTTCATGAAAATACGAAGCCTTTCGCCGGAAAAGCACAAATGGTGCACTTTGCCCAACGTTTCACTGAGTCGGTTGGGTGTGCATCGAGAAAAAATCGTAACGCGATTCGGAAGTATAGTGAGAGTCTTCCTTTCAGGATAAGAAAAAACCTGAATGTACATCGGGCCTGTGGACCAAAACCTGGACCGGAAAATGACGTAAAGCCCGTGAAAAAGATATATCCGTTCGAGATATGGTCAAAAGCTGAGAACAAACACGAAATGGATTACAGACTTTTAAGAAGCTGAAGAAGCCAAAACGAACTGTTAAGTGGAAAATCGGCATGCATTATTATGGATGATGAATCCTACGTAAATTTGATCATAAGACGCTTCCGGGTGACCAGTTCTACACGATCTATGCTGGTCAAACTTTTGACGATGCCGATATGTTAATTTTACCGAAAAACTCGGTAACAAGCAATGGTTTGGCAAGCAATTTGTATGTGTGGAATGCACTCAAATCGCCTTGGAACAACCGATACGATGACTGCTGATGTTTACGTTTGTCAATTCTTGGAGCAGCGCCTGCTCCCCATGATGCGGCATCAGTGCATTACGAGAAGAACACGGTAAAAAAAGCCAACGAAGTCGAACTCGTACCCAAGGAGATGAATCCCTAACTGTACCCAGGCAAGCTCAATTGGAAACAGGCAAGATCAATTAAATGCAGCGGATTCCATCAGAACTTCCATCAAAAATATCAAACATCATTAGCAAACAGTCTGTGCTGAAGCCAATGAGTAGTGTTAGATCAAAGTCCGCTCTTTAACGTACGATTAACTGGGTCTCGGAAATGTTCCGCTGAACATTCTATTAACTATTCTTCAGTGCAGCGTGATGAAAACCAGATCATTGTGAGCGGAGTTGCAAAAATTTTCAGAAAAGGTATTGGTTTAATGCCAATATCGACGCTATGGATTCCATAGAGAAGCGAAGTGAACCGAGTGCATTCGAACTAACTGTCAGTTAGTGTAGCGAAGCGAAAATGACGTCTCCAGGTCAAAGTAATAGCTATTCAAAAGCCTGGCAAACCAGCGTCTGATCATAACTCATACCGTCCGATTGCTATGCTTGCATGTATTAGAAAATGATCCTTCGAAGGCTCGATCACTGGGTCAAATCAGATAACTTGCTATCAAACACACAATTTGAATTCCGTAAGAGCAAAGGAACAAATGATTGTCTAGGCTGCTTTCCTCAGATATTCAACTTCAGTATTTCTGGACATTAAGGG
Organism: Aedes japonicus; assembly: GCA_034211315.2. Taxonomy (NCBI): domain Eukaryota; kingdom Metazoa; phylum Arthropoda; class Insecta; order Diptera; family Culicidae; genus Aedes; species Aedes japonicus. Next base: position 27,043 of record JASCZW010011553.1, read on the forward strand.
GGCTTTTGAATCAGTTTCCATTGAAATCCTGTCAGAAAATTTGCAAGATATGTGGACTTCCCGGAATTTTAAATAATTTTTTGTACAATTTGTTGTCAGAAAAGCAAATGCACTTTCCACTTGGACAACTGACAATTATAGAATAAGTTACATGGGCCTGCCCCAAGGCTCATGCCTTAGTCCCCTTCTTTATAACTTTTACGTCAAAGATATTGACAATTGTTTGGCAGAACAATGCACGCTTTGACAATTTGCTGAACAGTGTGGTTTCTTTAAGAGGATCACGTGCCGTCAACTTGCAAGGACCATTGCAAAATTCTCTAGCTAACCTATCTTCTTGTGCTAGGAACCTCGGGATCAATTCTCACCGCAGAAAACTGAACTGGTAGTGTTTACTCGAAAGCGGAACCCAGCCCAACTGCAGCCAATCTTTTGGGCAGAAACATTACCCAATCGTTATCTTTCAAATACCTTGGGGTCTGGTTTGATTCAAAGTGCACTTGGAATGCCCACATTACGTATTTGAACCAAAAATGCCAAAAGGGGATCAATTTTCTCCGTTCAATTTGTAGCACATGGTGGGGTGCTCGGAAGACCTCATAACTCTTTAATAAAACAACTATTATCTCTGTTCTAGAGTATGGCTCTTTTTGCTTTGTCTCAACAAGAAAAAGTCACCTTATAAAATTGGAACGAATTCAATATCGTTGTCTGCGTATTGCTCTTGGCTGTATGCACTCAACGCATAACATGAGTCTCGAAGTTCTGGCAGGAGTAAACCCTCCAGAATCGGTTCTGTGATGTGTAATAGAAAATTTTGAAGAAATGTTAGGGCTGAACACACAATCTCGATTTATGAGAGTTTACCACCACTACATACCGTCGGATATGTGTCTTCCGTGCTAAACTCCAGACCGTGCTCACTTCACCTATAGCAGTTCCTCAATTCATTATGATCTTTCATGAAACAAGCATCTCATTATTGTTCCGCTTATTTTTTACTGAAAAGTACCAACGGCGATTCTGCAAAAAAAAGGGGTTTTCACTTATGGGTCGCGCCTCCTTGGATCCACTGGCTTCGGTGTCTACAATGAAAACCCTAGCGCCTTCCACAAACTTCAGGAACCTTGTTCTGTATATATTGCTGAGCTGGCTGCAATCAACTTCGCATTGGGGCTCTTCGGTCGATGAAACCTAGTAGACACTCATCTTGTTTCCTTTCAAAACTAAAGGGAACAGATGAGTGTGCTGATCGAAAGATCACATTTGATCACCTTTGTATGGGTCCCTTCACATTGCTCAATCCCAGGCAATGAGAAAGCGGACTCGCTCGCAAAGGTGGCCGCCCAGGAAGGCGGATTGTATGAAAGAGAAATTCCACATGATTAATTTTCGGAGTACCCTTTCGAGTTGGCGAACCGATTGGGACACTGGAAACCTAGGACGGCTGTTACATTCCATCATTCCTATTGTTTCATCGAGGGTGTGGTTTCAGGACCTGCGTTAGCCGTGATTTCATCTTTGCTGATAAGTAGACTTGTGTCAAGCACTACCAGTTAGATGCACATCTCTTTCGAATTAACCTTGTGGACAGCAATCTTTGCCGGTGTGGATGACGGTTATGATGACATCGATCACGCAGTCTGGCCATTGCATGGATAATTACGCCGCCAGAACGCAACTCTTGAATATCCTAGAGGTCCAAGGAAGACAACCTTATGTTTCTATAAAGATGTGTTAGGATCTCGCGATCTGTGCTAAATACAATCGATTTTGGTGCTTCTTCAAATGTCTAGTATAAGACTTTAATCTGCTTCCGTTCTTGTTCTTCTTTAGTCATTAGTTTGTGTTTGTTTTGTTCCCAAATCTTGAGGAGTCTCGTCGTCGGTCAATGGTCGACAGCTCGCTAACCGCTGAATGAATTAAGGGAGCCCTGACCATATCGCACAAAGTTAAAGTGCTGGCGGCAACTACAGAATCCATTTCCATGTTCCTCTGGCCAACCCATCCCCAACAAATGTCACCCATATTAACCTCGGGTAAACAGCGAGTAAACGGCCCTAGCCCTGCTAATATTAGTATTAAGTTATTGCACTATAAAAAAAAATTATCGGCTCCGTAAAGCTAACGCAATTGAGCCTCCCAAATAAATGAACTGGTAAAAAAAAAATTTGATTTCATTTTTACTCGGAACTCAACCACAACTATGATTGAAAAATGTTTGCCAGAACCTCGTTAAGCATTGTAAGTGTTCAGCTATTTTTGGAAAGTCGTTGAAATTTCGGATTTTCGAAAAGAACAATAACTTCTTATCAAGTTCACTATAAGCCGCAGTTTGGGAAATAAATTTGGCATGAAGATATTCCAATTATCGTTTGACACAACATTGAATTGCTAATACTAGGGTGCGGCAGAAAATAATTCAAAAATGTTCAAACTTGAGTATTGGGTTAATTCATTGTAGTTAGTGACTAATTTCTGTCGAAAGTGTATTTGTTTTATGTCTACTTTCAAGTGCTGCATTCAAACATTCTTTTTGTTTTATTGCAAATTCGTCAAAATGTTCGCGAAAAGTGACCACCAGTTTGTTGCTTGCCCAGAAAAAGCCGAAAGAGATTGCCAAAGGTGGCAGGGTGGCAACAGTTTACCGCATAAAAAAGTATCTGCAGGATGGTCCTAAGCAGCGGAAGCCGGGAATCGGTCCGTGCAAAAATTGCTCGCAACCCGGTGCGTTCCATAAGGAAACTAGCAAGGAAGCCAATATTCGGGAGAAATCCATGCGGAGAATCGCTCAAGAAGACCTGCATGCATCTCGGGAGCCAGAGTGAAACGCCACTCGATTACGGACCGGGTCAACGAACTACGAGTCTTTCATTGTTGAAGAAGGAAAAATATAATCCTGTTCTCCGACGAAAAGCATTTCAGCATCGACGCTGTGACCAGCAGCCGCACGGACCGGTTCATTTCACCGCAGAAAATGGAGAACGTTCCGAAAAAAGTGAAATTCATATTTCGAACCAAACATCCGGCTGGTGATGTTTTTCTTGGTGGCGTCCAACGGTTTGAAAATGCCGCCTGTTTTCATTGATGCTGGAGTTAAAATCAATACCGAAGTGTATATCGGTATTTTAAAGGACCAAGTGCTTCCCTGGGTGAGGCCAACTTCTCCGAGGACCAAAACGTTGTCCTACAGCAGGATGAAGCGTCGTGTCACACGTCCAATCGAACCCAACAATGGTTGAACGATAACATGAAGTTTTGACCGAAGGTTTGTGGCCCCGTAGCGGTCAGATCTTAATCTGTTGGATTATTCGATGTTGAAACACGAGCCTGCAAAACATCACACCCGACCCTAGTGTGAAAACCCTGAAGTCAACCATAACACGCACATGGCAGCCAATGCCGGAGGACTACGTCGAAAGGCATGCTCTGGCTTCCGGCGTCGGCTCGAGGATGTTATTAATAAAAATGGAGGACACATTGAATAAATTTGTTTAAAGGACTTTTTGAGAACAACTGCACTCGAAAATGTTGATATTATTGCTTGAATTAGTTGAAAATGGGATTTGAAAGAGTTAGAACAAATTTCGCATTACTTTCTACCGCACCCTGTATTATCTTAAAAACATTGAGACTTCTTCAGCTTTGTTATCGAAAACCTTCTCTAGCTCAAAATCTGCCATTCTTATCTGAACGTAAAATCCTGTAAGTGACGTTTTTATTTTTACTATTCAACACCGAAGCACACACGCTATATCTTATTGCAACATTATTTGTCTATATTTGTTGTATCTGGGCCAAGTATTCTTACTGCGCTGTAACAAGCAAGTCCCTACTATTTCGCCCTCTCGGGCATGATCTCTTGGTAGTAATAATTCTCAGTGCGTGTGTTTTTCTGTTTGTTACTAGCCAACTACTGTTGGCTTCGCCCGAGAAAAGTCGAGAAGCACAAATCGTTGACCGTTGTTTAACCAACGAATGGTGCATTTCCACTCTTCTTTGGTGCACACCCCTTGTTTCGTTTACATGTAAGTAGCGTCAGATTTGCCTATCTATCATTTGGTTAATATTCCCGATTAAGTTCTGCACTGGTTGGGTTTCGGTTGTGCCATTTGTTTATGCATTATTTGTTGTGGTTTTATCACTACGCGGTTCGATACGGAGTAGATTAATTATGCTGTGACAGACGACACACACATACGTTATTCTAGTTTACACAAACACACCCATGTAGGTGATCAGTGGTTTTCTGATTACGCAGTCGCTCCGGACTACCGAAGCAGGACTGAAATACTGCTGATTACTGCGTGTCTGGCATCGTCTAATGGCAATGTATGTATGTACGTTTCAATTGACTGTTTCAAATTGTTTTTTCTTCTTCTTCTTTCTTGCGGGTTAAAATATCTCACTCATCTTTACGCCTAAGGAAAGACGGTTGTTGAAATGTTGCACTTGGCAGAGATGTCTTAAAAACTATCATAGTATGCAAAATATGAATATTCCTAAGGAATCATACGGAGGGCTGCTGGCGAGACCGAACGCTGGATTGATTACAGGTCGGAAA
>JASCZW010011554.1:0-31585 GCA_034211315.2 Aedes japonicus
TTGAAGCTCATTCAAACAATTCTTGAGATCAGATTATAGGACCTACAGTTGTAACAAAAGCATTTTGGGCTATGCAAAGCTACGATGTGTGTTGAAACAGATTTATTGAATATTTTGGAAGAACAACAGACATTATGAGATAATCTTTGAATGTTCTAGGTTATCAAAACTTTACGGGAATTCAAAACTTAAAATCTACAGCTTTTTGGACTAACCAAGTGACAATATGTATTTGAAAAAAATTAGTGAGTCTTTTGGAAGGTCAACCGATGTAATGCGATATCTTGAAAGGGTCTTGGTAATCAAAGTACCTTGAGTTCAGAATAAGATATAAAGTAGTAACCGTAGCCTTTCGGTGTATACAAAGTTACGATAAATATTCAAACATATTCAATGATTATTCTGAAACGCCCAAAGATATCATATGCTAACCTTGTATGTTTCAGGTCATTCAAACGGTCCTTCAAAACTTAAGGTCTACAATTATAACAATAGCTTTATGGGCTCTACAAAGTTAAGTTAGTTAGTTTGGCATAGAATATCCCAAGATTTTGTCATAATGTTTGGTCTTTCAGGACATTCATTGAATATGTTTGAATACATATACTAACATTGTATAGCGGATTAAGCTAGTGTTACAACTGTAGATCTTATGTTCTGAACTCCTGGGCAGTTTGGACGACCCAGCACATCTCAAAAAAATGTTTTCTACTTTTTAAAATCGTTTCTTTGTCAATGAGCACCAAATCAATCAGAATACACCGAATTGCTTGAATAAATTAGGCCTGAATGTTGAAATACGGTTCACAATGGATCATTTTAGGAACTTATTTCACAGTTTTTCAGCACTCGAATCTGGAAGTTTACAGCAGCAATGCAACGTCGCGTCCCTAGACCGGAAAGTTTCCGGCAGTTATGAAACGGACATGGCTCTTCCTGAAGTTCAGAAATCCGTCAAACCAAATCCGGCACCAGACCACTGCGTAAATTACACTGCATAATTTTGTTCCACCCGCGTAAAAAAGAAATTTAAAAGCACTTACTAGATATTCGGATGAACATCAGTGTCGAATAACAGCTTGTTCAGACAAATTTGGAGAAGTTGTTCAGCTTTTCAAAAAGAAAAAGCTGAACATCTTCTCCAAATTTGTTTGAACAAATCAAGTACTTAAGCATTGATATTTGTTGGGAATAAACGCGACTTCTACTGCTTTACAAAAAAGATAGTTTGGTACACTAAATTGTTATTCGGATGTCCAAAAACGCGACCCAAAATAGAGTAAGAACAATTCAATTGTCAGTACGCAGTCCAAGGTAACCGGTAGAGTTGTTTAAACCTAAATTTTAGTATATTGGGTAATCGAAAAATACCTGCCTAACCATTGATTGGCTACATAGAAAATAAGTTAAACTATCTCATCATTCGCTATATGAAGAGTAAGTTATAACATTAAAACAAAAAATTGTATGGTAAAAACAAACTTTAAACCAATAATAATGTTGAAACTGTATCCCTTGCGCTGAACTGGCCGGCATGTCGTGCCACAAGGGCCCAGTTTCTCTTTTTTGTGCAGCAAACTGTAAAATAAGTGAAAGATTCTAAGTTTTGTTGTTTTGATGGCATATTTATTATGTTTTTTTTTTCTTGTCTGGTACATTAAAATACACTTGTCCTGCAAATTCATTTTTTTCTTCAAGAAAGCTCAAACTATAGTAGAAATTATGCATGTCAAAATAAAGTGCTCACTTCTTATTTTCTTAAAAAAAAAAAACAAGTAGATCCAGTCTGTTGAGTGATCAGTAGTTGATGTGTCCTCCCCTGGCCTTAAACAGTTTTTGTAAACGTTTCGGCAAACTCTCCATCAGATTCTTCAGGTGTTGTGGGTCAAGATCTTCCCAGGCGTTCTCAAGAGCTTGAAAATAGTTATGTTTGTTGGTAACTCCTGTCTTATCAATTCGTGAATCCAAGATGGCCCACAGATTCTCTATTGGGTTCAGATCTGGACTCTGCGGGGGCCATTCCATAGGTTTAATACGGCAGGAACGGAAGAATGCCTTTGACTTCTTCGCGGTATGTTCTGGGTCATTATCTCGCTGGAACACAAATTTGTTTTCCAGCCCAGTTTTAACCAACGAAACCTCCAAATGCTCACGCAATATATCGATGTAGGAATCTGCTGTCATAATACTATCGATTTTTACCAAAGCACCAACACCCGCCCAAGAAAAACACTCCACCATGCTTAACTGTGTCCTGGATATGTCGATCATGAAGCGCCTGTCCAGGTCTATGCCATACACGAGCTCGTTTTTTGCTGTGGAACAACTCGAATTTGGACTCATCAGTCCACAAAACAGTCTTCCAATATTCTAAAAGTTTATCAGCATGTTCCCGAGCAAATTTGAGTCGTTTCGCTTTGTTGACTTTGCTAATAAAAGGCAACTTCTTACAAAACCTGCTCTTCATACCGAGTTCAGCGATCCTTCTGCGTAGAGTACTGTCCGAGATCGGTTGTTGAATCACTTCCTTGATCTCCCTGAGGGTAACCTTCGGATTTTTCTTAATTTCTCGAATGATTCTCGCATCTGTTCGGGAATCTGTTCTACGTTTCCTTCCCCTTCCTGGGCGATCAGCTACTGAACTATACTTTGCAAAAAGTTTGGTAGCCGCTGCTTTGCTGTATCCATACTTTTCGCTAATCCATGGTTATTCAGATAACTCACACTTAATCTTTCTGACCGACAACTGAAATCCGTAAGAAAATCAACAAACACTTGGAAACGTCAAATAAATTGAATACGAGGGGCGTTTGGATGTAAAAATTACATACACATAATATATTTTCAATTGGGCACTTTATTATGACACACCAAATTCACACCACGTATGGTTCAAACAATAATTTTGCAAAAATGTGTATTATCCATAGCAAAAATACACATGCATCTTTAAAATAATAATATTATCATGCTCAGAAAAATATATGAATACGATGAATCCTAGAGGGTTTGAGCTGTTTAGTGGAATATCTGTAACTAGAAATTAGAAGAAAAATTAGTATCTTCCATTTAATTCCAACTACCTTTGCTTATCTTCGACAGATACGCGTATTTCGTCTACAATGTGCAGACTTCTTCAGTGTCTCGTACTAATAACTCGACTCGAGTACGAGACACTGAAGAAGTCTGCATGTGAACGAACTACGCATTATCTATCGAAGGCAGTGGTGAGGTAAATGAAGTACTAATTTTTCTTCTAATTTCTAGTTATGAATACGATATTATGAGTTTTTCAATGACTTCAGAGATGAAGCGTGACATTACGGGAAATATTGCTTTCAGTTTATAGATATTTGGGATGTACTGTATGTTTTTCAAGTCTTCCTGGGCTGAAACGCCCAGCCAACAAGCGTGTTGATCCGGCTCTTAACCCAGATCTTCTTGGTTGATGTCGCGACGTTCTGATCGACATGCTTGCCAGCTTCTGCACAATTCGTGAAGAATAGGAACGCCCAGGAACACAGTAGATGACTACCTCAACAGCTTCGGGTCGGAAGAAGAAGAAGCTTGCCGTATTTTTGATGAATGACATGCTATGGACAGCCATCCAAGAAACACTCTGCTACCCACAAACTCCGTAATTTTAAGCTTTACATTGGACCCCTCTGGCCCAGCCTCGTATCTTCTTTACAAGAGACGAACCAGCCTCCGGCTGAAAGTCTCTTTAATAAAGACATCCAATCCAATCCAATTTTTGAAGAAGTTCGTCAGATTTTCCGAAACGGTGGGCTCGAGTAACGAAACTAGATTTGCAAGTTGCTGCCAGTAAATGCTTGATAACAACGAGCACCAATACGGAACAAGTGCTCGGGATGTTGTGGGACCCATTAACGAACGAACTATCGTCCAGCAATCGAATGAGCGATGAAGTTCAATCTCTTTTGGAAAGTGGCAGGATCTTCCTTCGGAAGGGAAGTTGGTCCCGGCTCGTATTCATGGGTCGATTGATATGGTCCAGGTGGTGGCGTCGTCATCCAGGTGTCCGGAATTGTCACCATGTGAGGAAATAGGTCGACGAAAAAAAAGATTGTCTACTTGGAAGAAGAAAGGCTAAATTTGAGCAAGCAAACCACTCCATTCCGGTCAGAAGACAGACGAATCCTATGGACAAATAGCTCGGTCGTGCTTTCGTGGATCAATGCAGACCCGAGAAACTTCCGGCCATTTGTGGCCAACCGAGTTGGAGAAATCCTCGAAACGACTACTTCTGACGATTGGAGATGGTTGCGATCATAGTCCCATCCAGTGAATGAAGCAACAAAGTGTGGGAGTGGACCTCACTTCAGCAAGGACAGCAACTAGTTTAACGGACCAGAGCTCTTGCGCTTCCCCGAGGAAGAATGGCTAAGTTTTACAAATCGCAACCGAAAGACAACCAGCAAGCAGTTTAGAGATCCAATCATCCTACCAAGGCCTCCTTGGTGTAGCCGATGTGTAGAATTTCTGCGAACTCCGAAACTGTGGTGAACGAAGTCCGTCAACTGTTCGCCATACCAAAACTCCGCTTCGTGGAATGAAAGTCCACTTCGTGTTGGAACTAGTGAATGTCGCGGATAGTTTTTCGTTGATCTGTTCACGGAGTTCTCGTTCGGCTCCATGGAAGCATCTCGCGTTGAAGATAAAACGTAGCGCATAAGCCACGCTACAGCTTCTCTCAGCTGGCGAATCGCTCGTATTCGATCACTGCTTCCCATGTAGCATGAAAAAGAACTGACGGTTGGCCATTCCTCTGGTACTGGAACCAGATCACCAAACAATGAAACGCGCAGCACTGATATCTGAACAGCGAATTTATTGTAATTGTGTATGCTTTAAATCTGTAAGTTAGATTACAAGACTTAGGTTTTTAAGGTTATTTAAGGTTATTTTAGGAAACTCACAAATCACCGTATTATGCGTTTTGGCCTTTCAATTGAGCATCCAAAACTTAGTTTAAGTTTCATCCTAGATAATGTTATTTTTAGTTAACTGTACGAATTGCATTTCATTAATTATATGATAATTTACTTTTACTTTTCGTAGCAATTAAGTAGATTTCGACACAAATTTTTCATTAGGGCCTAACTGACAAACGTAAACAATGGCTTCTTCCTTAAATCTCTCGTTATTGAAAACTCGCCTAATCAATCCACCACGATCATTTCGAAGAGGAAGTGTTCACCTATCCGATAGAATTGGAGGCTTACATGGGTAGCTTTTGTGCCACGATAAATTTACGGAAGAAGCCATTGTTTACGTTTGTCAGTTAGGCCCTAATGAAAATTTTGTGTCGATTTAAGCTAGTATTGATGTAAGTAGGAGAGTAACATCTATCTATATAAAGAAAAATGAGTTGGGATTTCCTTTGTCACGATTTAACTTGCGAGCGGAAGGACCGATCGGCGTGAAATTTTGTGTGGGGGGGGGGGGGATTTTTGGGGCCGAAAAAGATTCTTATGATGGTTTGAGACCCCTACCTTCACTGGAAAGGGGGGCTCCCATACAAATTAAACACTAATTTCTACACAACTCGAGAACTAATCAAGCAAAAGAAACCAAATTTAGCATGTGTGAGTTTTTGAAGGCACAAAAGGTTTTTATGATAGCTTGAGAACCCTTCCCGTCATAAAGGGGGGGGGGGCTTCCATTCAAATAAAACACAATTTTCCGCATAACTCGGAAACTAATCAAGCAAACGGAACGAAATTTAGAGTGTGGTGGTTTTTTAAGACAAAAAATGTTTCTATGTTGATTTGAGACCCCTCCCCTTTCTGAAAGGGGGGAGGGAGCCTATTCAAATGAAACGCAAATCCTTGCATAACTCGAGAACTAATAAGATAAATGGAACCAAATTTAGCATGTGGAAGTTTTTGAAGGAGGGAAATGTTTCTATGGTGATTTGAGACTCTTCCGTCATATGAGGAGGAAGGGAGGGGGGTGCTCTCAAACAAATGGAACCCAAATTTCTGCATAACTTGAGAACTAATCAAGCAAATGGAACCAAATTTGGAATGGACGAGTTTTTTAAGGCATGAAATGTTTTTATGGTGGTTCAAAGCCCCTCCTCCCTCTAAAAAGGGACCCATGCAAATGAAAAACAAATTCCTGCATAACTCGAGAACTAATCAATCAAATGGAACTTAAATTGGCATGGGTGGATTTTTGAAGGCAAGAAATGTTTTTATGGTAATTTGAGACCCCTCCTCACTCTGAAAATGGGGGCTACCATACATACGAAACACAAATTTAAACCAAACATGAGAACTATCCCTACCGCTATGCAAATTTGTATTCAGTGGTTTTTGGGTCCGGGAAAGGATCTAATTATAGTTCGACACCCCTCCCGCCTTTAGAAAGGGGGGCTCCCACGCAAATGAAAAACTATTTTCTGCATAACTCAAGAACTAATCAAACAAATGGAACCAAATATGGCATGTGGAGGTTTTTGTAGGCAAGAAATGTTTCTACGGTGGTTTGAGACCCCCCTCCTCTTTGGATGAAGGGGCTCTTATACAAATGAAACACGAATTTGAGCCAAACATGAGAATTATCCCAACAGGTACGACTATTTTTATGCAGGGATTTTTGGAGTTGGGGAAGGTTCTTATGATAGTTCGAGACCCCTCCCGCATCTGGAAGGGGTGCTCCCACACCAATGAAACACGAATTCCTTCATAACTCGAGAACTAAATTTTGGATGTGGGGGTTTTCGGAACCAAGAAATGTTTCTATGGAGGTTTGAGACTCCTCCCCTCTCTGGAAGAGGTGGGCTCTCATGAAAATTAGACACAAATGTCAACCAAACATGAGAATCATACCTACTGTTATGAAAACTTATATGTAGTGGTTGTTGAGGCCAGAGCAGGTTCTTATGATGGTTCGAAGCTCCTTCCCCGCCTGGAAGGGGAGGACTTCCATACAAATGAAAAACAAATTTCTGCAAAGTTCGAGTTCTTGGAATTGGTGTTCTTCAAATGTAACCAACTTTGACATGTGGGGGTTTTTGGGCAGTATTTTTTTTAGGTGGTTCAAGACGCCGCACAGTGAGACGAATTTAAAAAAAGTGGGACATGGGTATTTGCGGCGAAACTAGTAGGTGTGGCCCATTTATGTCTTCTACTATGTTTCTATATTTTTGGAGTACTTTATTTTTTTGTTAACAAATTTGAATTAAGGAGTATATACACCTAGATAAAAAAAAATTACTTTTCTATTTCAGGTTCAAATCGATAACCATGTATTAAATCATTATAGATTAGGTCATTTTATGAAACTTTGTACACGATAAAAACTTTCTTTCTCTTAACTGGACGAAGTTGTAGGGTGATAAAGATATAAAAAATGTAATACCCCCTTAAAAGTCGTTTTTTATCTTAACTATTTAATTTGATTTTCCCACTTTTTAAATGTTCTACAGAATTTAAGGTACTTTAAAAATACACTTTTTTTGTAGAAGACAACTTATCTCATCACTTAAAGAATTTAAGTCGGTTTTAATGAATTTTGTGAGCTATCTATAAGGATGTGTAGATTATAGGTTAGCAGATATTAGCAGCTAAACTTAGCGGTAATTTATTCAACAACTGATACCAAGTGATTTAAAAATTATAAGGGGGTCCCAGGGGGCTCCTAACAATTTTTCTTAAAAGTAACTAGCTTCTCATTAGATTATGTTGCATATTTAGTGATTTTTTCATCTTTTTGAATTAATATTAAGACGGTATCTGATGTTGAATAAATTACCGTTAAGTTTAGCTGCTAATACCTGCTAACCTGTAATCTACACATCCTCGGAGATAGCTCACAAAATTCACTAAAACCGACATAAATTCATTAAATGAAGAGATAATGATAAGTTGTCTTCTACAAAAAAGTGTATTTTTTAAGTCTTAAATTCTGTAGAACATTTAAAAAGTGGGAAAATTCAATTAAAAAAGTTAAGACAAAAAAACGTCTTTTAAGGGGGTATTACATTTTTCATATCTTTATCACCCCACAACTTCGTTTAGTTAAGAGATAGATAGTTTTTATCGTGTACAAAGTTTCATAAAATGACCTAATCTACAATGTGTTAATACATGGTTATCGATTTGAACCAGAAAAAAAATGATTTTTTTATCTAGGTGTGTATACCCCTTAAATCAAATTTGTTAACACAAAAATAAAGTACTCTAAAAATATAGAAACATTGTAACAGACATAAATGGGCAAGGCAAATACCCATGTCCCACTTTTTAAAAATTCGTCCCACTGTGCGCCGTCCCTCAGGAGAGGGTGAAGGAGGGCTCTAAAACCAATGAAATAGACATTTGAACCAAACATGAGTATTATCCATGCAACTAAAAAACAAAATGTGTATTTCTCGGGTAAGAAGTACATTCTGATAGAAGTGTGAACCCCTTTTTAGTCAAGAATTGCAAGATGAAATTACGTACAAACTGATAGGATACGGCTTCGTTTGTCTTTGAAATGCTTCTACGCAGAAAGCAAAACCGGTAGAAACTACCGGTCCAAGGGTTAAATTAATAACACAAACCTGTTTTTTTGCATAAATAACACACACAAACAAACAAAAATATTAAACGCGCCAATTCTATTAATTTTTCATTCACTTAGTCGCATGCGTTGCAAGGCTCACACCGGGTTCAGCTAGTTTAATATAAACTAACTGAACTAATGGCCCAAACACAATGATAACGGCAACGGTAAACGGCGAAGCCCGATCCGAGTATTTCTGCTAATAATTGGACATATCGAAGTCATTTTCAGCTATTGTCAAAATTGCTGTTTTCCCTTCTGTTTCCGTTATCATTGTGTTTGGCCGGTAACTTATTTCACCCGCATGTACTTTCTTTCTTTATGTATGGTTGGTTGTGAATTGTCCCTCAACTTTTTACGTCACCGATCCGGTTGACTGACGTCTCTCAGATACACTGAGTAAACAAATCGAGAGAAATTCATTCGAATATCGTATGAATTTTTTTTGTATTTTTTTATTTTCCGTCGGCCTATTTCCTCACATTGAACCCAGACCCACTGAGGTGCCAAGTAGCAGTCACGCTTACGACTACACCACCGACGCTGGCGCATGGAAATTTACCACAAGATATTATTGCAAGTTTCATACGATTCTCTCATGGAAAGAAGTTCATAAAAGCACGATCGTATGAAAATTTTCCTCAAATAGATAAAAGTTGCAATCGGGATTCGAGCCATGGACATCCGGATCCAGAGGTGAGCCACAAGCCCATGGGACTTCAGACGCTTGATAAGCGATGTCGATTGAAGGTGTATAAGAAGAATGTTTTTCTCGACTAATGCTACAGTAATCATTTCATGCTACAGTAATCATTTCCTGAGTGTAGAAATCGTTGCGCATAGACTGGCCGCTCACCGCATGATGTTCTGTTGACCGGGTTGCCAGTTCGCTCGATGCCCCTTTGGCAACAACTATATTTCGAATGTAAGATGTATTATCACATTTTACATATGTTATTTGTTTAATCTCGATTTCACCATGAAACCTCCAGATTAACAAATATTATTGATATTTTCCATATTGTCATTGAAAGGTTTTTTCACAGAAACAAATTGCCTCACAATACATCGTCATAAATTTAAATTTAGATACGTTAAAACATTAGCGCTATCTGATGGCCGCTCTGCCTGTTTCAGTGTTAACCATGTTTGATTGGCTTGGCTGCCGCGACAGCGGCCAACGAGCGCACCCATGAAACACACGCACACTACTTCTGGCTCGGTTGACTTTCAGTTGTTTGTTTTGAAGACGACTGGAGAAATCGCGAATGAACTGGCAAAGAACTCGATGTCTTGGAATTCAATTTCCGTTTCGAGGGATGGTTCACCAGGAATCTCAGGAATAATGTGCGCAGCAGCATGTTGCGACGAGATGGCATTGCCACGTAACCTAAACAATGGTTCTATGATCATAATAGATAACAACAAAATTACTTTTTGCTTTCCTTTCTCAGGCTTGTTACAGTTTTTATAAGCTGTCGTGTTGAAATAGTCGGAACATAGTTTCCGCTTTCCGACCATCAAGCTCCATCACAAGCTCCCTTGACTGGCAAAATTTCATTCACTGCGCGCATATACTTGATGTCAAAATTAAATTCTATGTAATAGTAATCTCAATAAATTTCTTATCCTTCCACGTCACGGGGAAAACTAACGTAGGATTTTCCGCAGTTTTTTCCTTCCCGATTAGAGCAAAACCAAAAACTTACATTTGCGTCTCATGTTTTAACGAAACAAAATACAAAACATGTCCGTACACACTCACACTTGCAAGCGAAATCACTCAGCGGGAAAATGTCATGATTGTCGATGCGAGTGCTGTGAGTGGTGGCTTGGCCAAGTAGTTGTATTCAAATTAATCGTTTTTTTTAGGTGGACGATGGGCATCCATTAGAGTGTTACGTATGTTTGTCTGTGTTTTTTTTATTGTCTGCACTCGGTCTGGATTATATATCAACTTTTTGGCATAGATTACAGCAAACATTTTGTTCGTGAAAATTGCCATTTTGTTTTATAGTAACTGAACTTAACCGCATATTCAGGAGATTGTTATTTGGACATTAACCATCCGACATACACTCTGTGAAATAAACTTTCGATATTCATAAGATTGCATTATGATTATTTGCTATAAGAAACCAGTATGAATTTCATAAATTTATCTTATGAAATATAATGATGTCAAAAAAATAAAAATAAGGAACAACCTGGAATTCGAACCTTGAACGTTGAGGCTAACCATCCAATGACTAGCCCACTAGTATATATCAACACTTGTAATTAAGAAAATTCGTGTATAATAAATTCTCCTACTGTAATAAGCGATACATTCATTTTTTCGATCACATAGACCCCCTTCTTCCGCACATTTTGAAAATGTGATCACTTTGCCGAATTACAATACTCCTCCCACTGCAGCAGCCCACCTGCCATCAACGTGCAACGTTCTCGGTGGAAACACGTATGCAACGGATAGCTACAAACACCAGCCATTCGCTTCGGAAGTTCACAGTGAAATCCATCCAGGAGACGTCCGTCGCTGACCCAGACGGACATCAACTGTGGTTTAGCTTGGGCCGTGGGTCCGTGAAGGTATCGGAGTGGGAGCGCAGCACAGCACACCCGGATGATGGCATAAATCCATTCTTTTAATTGGATTAGCTTCCAGAGTCACCAGAGTCGGGCACCGTAGCAGCCCGACAAAATCAATTAAAGCCGATTTCGTTCGCAATTAAAAATAATTGGCGTAGATTTCGTGTCATATCTGAGCAGTTCTCTGAGGTGGGCACGGACAGGTGTGGGAAAAGTCTTTCGCCGCTCTTCTGCCATTTTTCTGGTCAGTTATACTTACGTTCTCGAGACAGAGCTTCTCTTCAGCTTTATCGTCCGTTGCTTTTTTCCATTGTTATGTTAGGAGACGCTGTTTTTTTTCGAGCACAAAAACAATCATCTGACACACGGAGCGAACATTAACCATCATAGCAGGCTACATGAGTGTCATGATAATGCGTGTGCTGTGGCTTTGTAGCGATGATGCTCCGCTTCAGCTAGTGACACAACAGGCGACTGTTCTCCATTAATACGGCATGGCATACTAGTCGCTGAATCGTTGCCGAACTTTTGACTGAAAGGACGACGGTTACGGGAAGGATCTGTTATGACAACATTTAAAGAACTGTTATTTTCGACCTCAGTGTAGAATGGAACGGTCCATTATGTAGACACAATGTATGAACATCATATTATTTTTCACAGCATTTCTACGCCCAGAGGTATGCTGTTAACCTTTCGGGTGCGAGGGTACCGATTGCGTGAAGAATTCCAAGTGAAATGACAGAGAAATCCAACGGCACCTTTCACCGTTAATACAATTTACATATTAGAACCAAAAATCGCCATGTCTGATGTATTTGAAGCAAAAATAAAAATCACTCATTCTTTTTTTTTTTAACAAGCTCGTAAAATTTCCCCTCGTTTAAATCCAAGCCTAAGTACCCTAGCAAAGTAAAATAACAAACTGATATCAAATCAGTAACAAGGTTTGTTACTGCTACTGCAGTTATTAGTGTATGAATTTGATATCATGTTGATAACCAAATTTGAAATTATCTCAAGAAATTTGTTCACATCACAAGATTTGTTATCAAAATGAACTCGATGTTAATAAAACGAGTTAACATTGTGATATCCAACGAATATTATTTTATTATCTCTTTTGTTATTTTGGCTGTTTATTCAGCCTAAATGATAACAGACTGTGTTATCATACACTGATAATATGATACTAGAACTTGTTATCAATTTGAAATAAATCTTTGCTCGGGTAGGCGTACACAAAAAAATTGTTTGCAATTTTTCTTGTGCCTTACAACAATGCTGGCAATTTTCATATAACAGACTAGATTCAGGCGTTGTCTGGCTTCAATTTACATGAAATATCTCATTATTTTCTGCCAAATATAGCATTCCCTTTATGTGCATTCAATGTTTATTTTCATCCGTGTGGCTAATAGAAACATTCTTGCATCTTAGTCTGTTAAATTTATGAAGAAGATGGTTTAACAAATGTGTCTTCGATTAAAAACGTTATTTTTTAATCCTAGAGAGTTGAGTAGAGTACCTCCAACTAAAAATGAGAATAATTTTATTTTTTGTTTTGTTTTTATATATTCCAAATTTTACATAATTTTACATTCATATATAATCCAGGGTGCTCCTGTTAAGTAATTTACATTTCAACCTTTTATGCTATCATTTATATCTAATTGTGTTAATATTATTTTTACTATGTCTATTCAGAATGTTTGTTTAATTTGCCGGCGTGTAAAAACAGTTGATTTCTTAAAACTTGTTCTTATCTATAGAGAAAATTTAAGATGGCAATGATTTTTGTCTAAAATTATGAATTATTTTGTTGGACATTTCGACGTTTGAAATTCCATGTAATTCAATAGTACTGAACTATGGTGGCAGCTTCAAAATCATTTTCAGAACTTTATTCTGAATCCTTTGAAGTGCTTTTTCCTCGAAGCACAAAAACTAGACCATATTGGCACAGCATAAAGCACAGCCGCTATAAAAATTTGTTGAATATTAGAAGTTCGTTCCTAGAACAAAGTTTGGATGTTCTGTTTATAAGAGGATATTAACATTTTATATATTTATTACATTTTGCTTGAATGGCCTCAATGTGATCTTTAAAAATTAATTTTTGATCAAGTATCAGTCCTAGATATTTTACTTGACTTGACCAAGAAATTGGAACTCCTTTCATAGTGACCATATGACTATATGATGCGTTTTTGAATGCCTATGGTGAAAACCAACTGTTCATCGGCAAAAATTGAGTTTGAATTGATGTGAAGCATTGCAAAGAAAGCAGAACTGATCGGTCGGTAGCTAGATGCTTCAACCGGATTTTTGTCTGGCTTCAAAATTGGTACGACTTTTGCATTTTTCCATTTATCTGGAAAGTATGCCAGATGAAAACATCTGTTAAAAAGTTTTACCAAGAAAGACAAAGTACTCTCAGGGAGTTTTTTGATGAGGATATAGAAAATTTCACCCTCACCTGGTGCTTTCATATTTTGAATTTTTTTAGGTATAGTTGAAACTTCATCCAAATCTGTTCCCCAAGAATCATCAAAAATATTTTCTTGAGAGAAAATATTCAGATTCTTCCTGGAAACCAAATCTTCCATAAGACTAGTAAGTCCCAAACTGAAATTATGGGAAGTCTCAAACTGCTTAACAAGTTTTTGAGCTTTTCCGCATTTGTGAGCGAAATTTTATCACCTTCGTTAAGCGTTGCTAAAGGTTTTTGAAGTTTTTAGAGTGTTTCCACAAAGGTTTGGAACTCGGATCTAATTTTGACACATTATTTTCAAAATGATTGTTCCTCAAGGCAGAGAAGCGTTTTTTAATTTGTTTTTGTAAATCTCTCCATATGACTTTCATAGCGGGATCACGTGTTCTTTGATATTGACGCCTACGTACTTTTTTCAGACGAATCAAGAGCTGAAGATCGTCATGAATTATAACTGAATCGAATTCAACCTCGCATTTAGGCACTGAAGCAGCTCTTGCTCTAACTATTGAAAAAAGCCAGATATGCAAAAGCATTATTAATTTCATTTCTTGTTGGCAAAAGAACATTAGGATCAAAGTAGTATTCCATAAATGTTCGATATTGATCCCAATCTATGTTAGTTGAAAGAAAAGTGATGGTTTCTTGAGATATTGGTACTGGAAGCTAATCAGAACCAAAGTCAGCATGGCTGCCAAGTCAAAGACTGCCAGTCGAGTTATTAGTACGAGACACTGGAAAATTCTGCACATTGTAGACGAAATAGGCGTATCTGTTCAGATAAGCAAAGGTAGTTGAAATTAAATGGGATATACTAGTTTTTCTTTTCCTTCTTGCTAGTTATTTTTGAGTTGAAATTTCTTTAAAAAACTATGAATTCGCCATTACTTCACGAGATTAGAAAGTGTGGATTCTCAGTAGAAGTAGGTGAAATTCTCAAGTTCAGTATGCCTCGTTTATCATAAGCGCGTTTTCACAAATCAAATGCTACTTAGTTTGAAAGGAACGTGAATATTAACCCGTTTTCAAATGCACATATAAGTGATGCCCGATTCAAAATAAAGTCAAGATATATTTCATGTAAACCCATGCGAAATACAGCCTAAATCAGGTCGGTTGTATGAACTTTCGACATTCATAAGATTGCATTATGATTATTTGCTATAAGAAATCAGTACCAATTTCATAAATTTATCTTATGAAATATAATGATGTTGACAAAATAAACATATGGAGCAACCTGGATGCGAACTTTGAACGTTGAAGTAATGGGTTTAGTGACTTGACTACTACTATATATCAACACCTGTAATCAGGAAAGCTTGACGGCGCACAAGAACAACGTCGTGTGAAACAAAATCCATTCATAAGTTAGCCTTATGAAATTCCAAACCATCGTTAATAAGTTTAACCTAATGAAATTCATAAGATTATTTGGTTGAGTGAAAGATTGCAAATAATTATGTTGTTTACGCTTGGTTTGGGGTTGCAATTGAACAAGAGAAAATTCTGCGCGTCTGTTATAATTCATCATTGTATCCTGTGTTTGATTACCGCAATTTCCAGCAATTTGTGGGTTTAAAAAACCCAAGAGGTCGCTTCATACCACTCCTGCATTTGGCGTGGAACAACCCATGGATGTCCATTCTAGAGAAAATCGTCAAAAGGTCGAAAGTAACATTTGTAGACAATGACTTAAAACTTAAATTTCCTGGAAATGCCAGGTTGCTAACATCTACATCCACTACCAACTGGAGGGTAATAACTCCTTGTATCTATTTCTGGTGCTATTTGGTTCGTGGGAGCAAACAGATCCCAGAAAAATTCGCTAGAAGTCATTGTTTACAAATGTTACTTTCGACCTTTTGACTATTTTGTCTAGCATTGACGTTTGAGTTTGAAGCGGATATCCTAACAATGCCGCTCCGGCTGCGTTGGCGGTTGGCCCCTGAAAGGGATCGTTTATGAGCACGGCTATTGACGTTTTCGGGGTTTCGTATCTTTTATGCAGGGATGAATCCACCGGGATTAAGTTATTCCAATACCACGACCTTCGCCGCCGCAAACAAAGTTGAAGGTTTAACATATCCCGTAGAAACCATGAACATAGGTTACATCCGCAAGCAACGGCAGCAGCAGCGGAAGTGGTGGCAGTAAATACACTAGCAACATCACGTCTGGCAAATATTTATTCAAACTTATCATAATTATGCCATCGTCATGGTTCCCTGCTCCGATTCCCCGGTTACTATGCTCTGTTTGTGTGTGTGTATGCAGGAGGTTCGAGAGCATCATCCCCGCTCAGGTCACTTTGTTTCTGTTTACTGTCGAAATATGTACGTCTTCTGCAAAACGCCATAGTATAAAGCTCAGCGCCTGCTTTGCTTGGCATGGCAATATCGGATGTTCATTCCAGCTGATTGCTTCTCCCTCTCCGCTGCCACGAGGAATGTACGTATTATATCGGTAGGCAAATTAGTTGCAAGGATGCAAATCGCTTAGAGGAGAACTGGGGGGAGTGCCGGAGGCTGTTTGCTTGTTTCTTGTAAACTATAACGACGAGGCCTTCAAGCGTCATCGTCGTCGTCGGCGGCGGCGACGGCGAAGAACAAACAACGAGAGCGGCCCGTTCGTCTTTGGGAAAATAGGAAGGTCGTGTTGGTTTTTCGGTTGCTGCGAAAGCTGCTGTTACATGACAGGTTCGCAGGTCGATGTTGGTTTGAAAGATATGTGCTGGTACTTGCTTTGTGGAAAACCCGAGCACACGACGAATACGAAGGCTAATGATGAAACGGGTTTACGGCATCGGATGTGGTTGCAGGCGGTCGTGGCTTGCGACTACGTCCATTATGAAGTTGTTAATAGACTTGATGAAGTGAGTGTTTTCTGTTACAGAGGAGGGCTTTTTGTTCAAGTGTGATGCTCTTGCTCTTAGCAAGAAGAACAACTTAAATCAGTTCTACCTCTGCAGATTATGTTCTGTACTTGAAGGCGATCCGAGCAATCTGGGGGCGATAAATTGAACATCAAATCAAAGAAGAACCTGTCAAAGGGGGGAAATCTAACACACTGCTTTGTGGCTAACCCTGGCATAGTCGGTCAAGGGTAAAAAGTAAACGAGGCATCCCTTTTATTTTTAAATTTTTACTGATTGTGTATACATCCTCGGCATTCCGATTTCAGAAAATTTTATTAGATTTTTTAAGGTTGATGTTGGCGGAGAAGATTAAAAGGTTCACTTCACTAACATCAGTGTGTGGAAAGTCAGTAAAACCAACGAACTCCTTGCCATTATAAGTGTAACATAAAACTTAAAAACATTATAAAAGCAAACGTGGTCGCCATATGGGCGTCTAAAAAATATGTCATCTTGGTTTTGTACAACCAGCGCTGTGAATTCTATTTGAATTTTGGGTCATTTGTTTTTACAACTCAAAACGGTTTAAGAGCAAACCCAGAACTCAATTAGAAATGTAAGTTTTAGAAAGATTTTAAAGGTTTCCACAAATCTAAACCATGGTCTATAAATCAAATATTAAAAAAAAAGGTTCAAATTGATTGTTATTTGGAGCTTGTATGAGGCCTAAAAATGCTTTGTTGTTTGCGCTGTAGAATTATTTTTATTGAAACGTTCGAAGAGCAACCTTTTCTATACCGACTTCGTCGGATGATTGAGTACATATGCAATTTCACCTTCTGTGCAAGTCGTCGTTTACTTTCTAGTCCTACTGAACTTTTGCTGCTCTCCACACTTTTTGTAACTTGCTACAAGTATGAATCGATTCAAGATGGCCTTCAAGCGTTTTTAAATAACCTTTTCTTTGAAATGAGAACCAACCCATACACTTTGTGCCTGGTCCCAATCCTTATACATATTAGTGTGGATTGGCCCAAGTCGCCTTTTAAGTGTTTTGTAATTGACAAACTGTCTGACTAATGAAACTCCACCATCACACTTTGTGATTGGTTCAAACGGCAACCTTGCTGTTGACGTGAATATGTTCAAATTGGCTTTCAAGCGCTATGTGAAGTTGACAGGGCTGTCTTCCCATTGAAAAACCACGATCACGCATGTGAGCAGCACCAGCAGAATCTTTAATAATTGCTAAATCTAATAGCATCTTTACTGTTGGTATAAATAGGTTCAAATCGGCTCTTGAATGTTGATCGAACTACTTTTTATTCCCTATCATACTTTGGCTCCTGCCCAATATTGATTAACCCTTGTCTGATCTCAGGCATTTTATAGATGTTGCCTTTTCTTTGCAATAAATTTAAATTCCTTTTCTCCCTTTGTAATGACCACCAGCAGCTTTCTTTCTGTTGGTTTAAATCGGTCCATATCGTCCCTCGAACTTTCTTAAATTATCATACTCAATCACATGTTGTAAGAAGCTCCAACTGCATCCTTACTATTAATATAAAACAGTTCAAATTGACTCTCGAGCTTCTAAAGAAAACTTGTCGTCCTAATGAAATGAAATACTTTGTGAGTGATTCCAGCAGCATCCTTAATGTTGGTTTAAATCGATACTAATATTCAGATTAATATAAGATTAAAATCAACTAAATTAAGAATAATCTGTCAATCCAACTCTCTTATTCAATATCCTCCGGGTATCACGTCAACGCATTTCTACCCTTTTCATATTTGACCTGCATTTTAGTGGGACCGGCGCCAGTATTGGTATAATTTATGATCACCAGTGATGTTCGTAAATTTTTGGCCTACCATGATGGCCTTTTCAACGCTATCGTAGCTCTCAGCGTCCTTACAATTTTCTCGTTGATGAAACATCTCATCAGCTCTTAAAAAATTCCGGTCCGCCTCTATGCATCTTGCTATGTGGTGCCAGATGGGTCTCCACCGATTGCCTGTCAATCAGCCAAATTTGGAAGACGTCTGCAATGGGTAATCTAAAATTATAATCATCCGTACACTATATCACAAAACGTAGTTTGAGCGGATTTGAGGTAATGAAACCATTGGGTATAGGATCAAGTCTCCTCCGGGTGGTGCTAAATCGGTGAGCTTGACCATCAATAGAAACAAAGTTGCCAGAAGGCGCGAAATGCATCTACTGAGTCTTATCTTTATCAGGTCCCTCTATCATAGTTTTTGGATGGAATAGTGTGGAAAAGTTCTTTAAACTGTATGATAAGACTTTTATATAACATACAACTAAATGTTTTATTCTGTGAATTTTTAATTTCAACTTTAATTTCAGTGAGTGAGATAAGGTGCTATAACCTTGACAAATTATTTCCAGATTTTTGATACAAATGCCAAAAATCCACCTACAGGCAAAAAGAGCATAAACTAATCCTTGGAACATCTATGCTCCCAACGACAAAATACAAATAATCATATTATTTTACTCTCTATGGAAGCGTTTGGTACGAGAGGTTCTCGCTTTCTTCGTTTCCTTGGCTCGAAGTAGTAGAGTGTCTGAATTCTCTCTACAGTTGGCCATGACAAGAAAAATTATGCATTCAAGAAGTCGTCTTTTTCAAGGATGCTTTCAAGAATTGGCTGCGTTAGTGCTGTTTTGCAGATGTTTTTTTAGTGTTAACATTAGTTCAGAACTCGTCTGATACGTGGCGCTAGTGGACATGTGAACTTTTTGCATTACCTGTATCCTGAGGTCTTGACCATTTATGAATTTATTGTTTTGGGGAAAGTAATTCAGGAAATAATGACCTCTCAGGCGGTGGACTTGAAAGTTCAGAATTATCTCACTACGCTGCGCTAGTGTGCCTGTAGATTACTCAATAACGTGAATCTCGAATAACACGGTTTCTGCAGTTCTCTGTCGAAGGTCCCAGCCCAAGTAACAATTTTAGTTTTATTTCAGCCTCCCGGCTTTGTTGATAAAACTACCTTCAAAACTATTTTGTTCACCAACACTTCCTCTATGCATCTTTAAAGCCGAAATGTATACAAAATGGCCCACTCAATAGATGGTTGTGAAAACAAATTATTAAAACCTGTATCAGACTATGAAGATTTTGGAAACGTTCTGATGAGTGATGTTGTGACCTCTTGAGAACCTACATAGAACCTATTGGCTGTCATCAAAACCAGGATAGGGTCAAATGGCCACAGCTGTCAAACTTCACTGTGATATCGTTGTTGTTTTTGTTGTTCTGCTTTGTTCGATTCTTTCGATTGCTTTTCTGATTCATCTAGCAGTAAATAATATCTGAGAAAAAAGATCTAGTGTTGCCGGATTTTTTTTCGATTGCAAAATATCCAAAACAAAATTAATTGTATATAGCGTATCATGCTCTAAATCAAATGAGCATTTAATTTTATGGAGTATATTGGCATAATAGAAGCTGAAAATTAATGCGCCTAAGAAATTATGCGAGTTATCAACAACAGAAACAAAATTTAAACTAATAGATCCGATAAATTAATCATTAATTTCCTAAAACTTGATGGAATTCATTCAGGTTATATAAAAAAATGTCAAAATTTGTCTCCGATCTATAGTTAATTTACATTACCTTCAATATTTGGTGTATTTATTTTTCCACATTTCAATGATTTATGATATTTCAATATGGTGATTGGAGGAAATTACAGTTTAGCCAAAAAAAAGCCAATTTATCTTCGCAATACTATAAAACTATTTGGTAATTTGGTGACTTCCCTCAATGCCAATCTGCCGTTTAATGCATTTATTGGAGGCTTAATGGTTCTTAAATGCTTTTCCAACTGACCATAATAAGATTATATGAATGAGTTCTAAAACGGTATTTCAAAACAGCATTTTACGAGTTCATAAAGTCAAAATAAATGGAACTATAGAAAACAAGGTTTTAAGATCATTGTAAACAAGCTGTGTAGGTTCTCATAAACCTGACAAAAACTTGAAACCTATTGGCACCTCTAACTGCCATAATAAAATCAAACTGATTTCTAGTGGCTTTCATAAAACATTAATTAAACTTGGTAAAGCTGGATGGTTTTTGCAATGTTATTTGGCCAATTCTCTACAAGGCGTTTGGAATGTTTTAAATGCATTTCTGTTAACACAGCCAAATTAAAACTTCCTTTCCCTTGTACCAGGTTCCCAGGGGACAATGCTACTGGAACCAGTTTGTTTTTGAAACCAGAACTTTTCAAATGGTGCATAAACATTGACTCTGAGTTACAATTTCGAAACTCTACGAAGGGTTGAAATCCGGGTCAATATTGACCCCAATGTCTTATGTGTTACTTTTTTTGTACAACAACCTTAAACTGATTTTCAAAAACATATTTTTATGCAAAAATGAAGAACTCCGTAAAATATTAAAAGTCAGAAAATTGTATTTTACCATCTTTTCGTAGATTTTTCGGATTTTTCCGTTTCTAAAAAATGCACAAATACAAAATACACAAAAATGTACGTCAACTTCAAATGGCTTGCAATCAAAAAATGAATTGACAAATAGAAATGAATATTTGAATACGTTCTTATGAATATATTTGATCGCAGACCAGTGCACATTTAATTTCCACGTTGTGTTTAAATCATTCATTTACCGTTGCCTATCGAGAGCAGCTCAGGCATCGCCAATTCAGAAACTTCAGGATCATTTTGTCACTATCTAATAATCGGTTGTGATTTTATAATAACAATATTTCCAATAATAAGTTAACATGAAACGCAACAATTATTCGCTGAGACAATAGTTTTATTGCACTTTTGAATGCTCTTGCAAACCTCCTGCAACAACACAAGAATTGAAATATCCTGAGATTATGGAGCAGTAGGAATCCGCGTTCTAAAATAAGAACAGATCTTTTCGTTCCTTGGCACGATTGAGTCGACTGACATGATGTTTGTGAATCTTTTTTTCTAAGCAAATTCCCAAAACCACGGACATTCAAGACAACTTAAGTGCTCTTCCGTTTCAGATGATTGGATTCTTTCTATGTGATGCTTCTATATTTCAATGAACGAATAAAAAATAGCACAGCTAGCTGGTATTTATAGCTAACGGCCTCTCATGACAATGCCTTGCGTTGGTTTTGTTTACTCTTGCGAAATGAAGAGCTTTTCGTATAATTTACTACAAGTTTTATTTCGTTTCATGCTAAGGTGATTATACTCAAATAGAATGATTATACCCAAATCGAACAGTAAATTAATACTCTTAAAATCATTTAAAGCATTTTAACATTTCCTTCACTCCACATGCCAAATTTGGTTCCATTTGCTTGATTTGTTCTCGAGTTATGCAGAAATTCGTGTTTCATTTATATGAGAGACCCCTCTTTCAGTAAGCAGAGGAGTCTCAAACCACAATAGAAACATTTCTTGCCTTCGAAAACCTCCATATGCCAAATTTGGTTCCATTTACTTAGTTAGTTATCGAGTTAGGCAAAAATTGGTGTTGTTTTTGTATGGAAACCCCTCTCTCTCCCTTCCAGATGGAGGAGTCTCAAACTTCCATAGAAACATTTCTCTCCTCCAAAAACCTCCACATGCCAAATTTGGTTCATTATGCTTGATTAGCTCATGAGTTTGCACATTAGTTGTTTCATTAGTATGAGAGCCCCCCTCTTACAGAGGGCGGAGGGGTCTCGAGTTAATTTAAAAACACTTGCCTTCAAAACCTCTACCTGTCAAATTTGGTTACATTTACTTGATTAGTTCTAGCGTTATGCAGAAACTTGTATTTGATTTGTATGGAGCCCCCCCCCACCAGAGAGGGAGAAGGGGTCTCAAACTACCGTAGAAACATTTATTGCCTTTAAAATCCCCACCAAGTCAAATTTGGTTCCATTTGCTTTATTAGATCTAGAGTTATTATTAAGAAATTTCAGTTTCATTTGTTTGACAGCATCCCTTCTAGGAGAGGGGAGGGGTCTCAAACTACCATACAAACATTGTTCGCCACCAGAAAACCCCACATGCCAAATTTGGTTCCATTTGCTTGATTAGTTCTTGATATATGCAGAAACTTCTGTTTCATTTGTATGGTAATACATTTTTCGAAACGTCTTCGCTTTTTTGTCAAAAAAAAGTTAAGTGACACTTCAATTAAGCATTTTGAGCGTCTTATCCTACATTTTTGAAACATTTAGTTAGATTTGATCATTTAAAATCAAATATAACATAGAACGTATTCAAAATTCCGTTAACGATTAGACCATTTGTTTCATGACGTCATGGCACGCAAATTATCATTTAGCGATTTTACTGTCATGTAATTTGTGAAAAAAGACCAACCATTTAACCATCCAACTAGACTTTCAACTACATTTTTTATAGGTATGTAATTCAGATTGATTTTTACAAAGCATATATGCAATTACACATAACTAATAAAAGGCTGAAATAATCATTAAAACCTGAAAGAATTAAAACCGGGAAAAATGGCCTCACTGCTTTCGGAGTAGCTCAATATCAGTGTTTTCAAGCCTAGCATCGCAACAACGTAGGCGGCGGTTTTAATGGCGCCAAATGTTTCCCGATTAGCCCATGGATGGATGGTATCGATTTTGGTTGGATTGGATTGAATTTCACCGAGCCTTCTCTCTGCCAAAAGTCTTCGGCTGCGCTTTTTGTGCGCATTTCAAAGCACGAGCCAAATTCAGCAAAATCATTCCCGCATTTGGAGATTTCGGGTGTACAGCACAAGGGAAGCGAAGCCTCTGTCGTTCGTCGGTGCTTCCAATTCATCAAGTTCAAAAATGGGATCTACTCTTTTTCCCTAGTTTTTATGGCTTCCTCCTCGGCACGGGCAGGGCCGTCGTAACAGATTCGGTTTGATTCCGAATCCAATCTGAAGCGACCGAGGAGGGGAGTTTGGGAAGAGGAAGAAATGAGAACAGTATAGATAGTAGATGGAGTGGAAATTGTAACAGATGAGCGAAAAAGTTTATCCTATCGTCTTAGAAGGCGACCTATTTGGGCCCGAAATGGGAATGCGAGACTCGGAACAGATGTCGGGTTTGTCGATAGTCAGCTCTTATTTTTTATTATTATGATGGTTCTCGAAACGGGTGAGGGTTTATGGAACGCTCATTTCAGGCCGGATGCTGTTTTTGTTTTCCTCCCGTCGGCTTGGCTGTTGGTTCAAATAAAATTTTGGGGACTGAGTGGAGAGCCATCTCGGGAGAGTTTTGTCAAGCAAATCAGGTTTATAAGCTGTGTGCAAAACTTGTAGGTTTGAAACAATATTGGGTACGAGCTGATAAATCGCAAGGCTATTATTCGAAAATGAGGCCAACTTGGCATTCAAAACCAAAATAGCACCTTTATTGAACAGGTATTCAGCAGCTATACATCAATTGTACATTAGGGTGCCAATCAAATGTGTGGGAAAAATTTGGCTATCGAATTTCAAAAAAGTGTAGTGCTCAAAAATTTTGTCTGCTCAAAAAAAGTTCTCATGCAAAATTTGAGCTCAATCGGAAATCGGTCGGCCATTTTCTAAATTAGATTCAATAGATTCAAATTAGATCGTAGGCCATTTTCCACACTCACACGGGAAATAATGTGTTTTTCTAAACGAGAAAAACAGGTCATGATTTCATGATTATGATGTGTTTTCGTGTTATGAATATACAGCATGAACAAAATTCATGATAACATGAGCTATTTTCCCACCGCAATGAAATCATGAACAAATCCGGTCTGATACTGAAAACATTATCCATTAATCTACCAAATCTGCTTTATAGACTTTGAATTAAAACAAAAATATAAACCACCTTCAGGATTCGAACCTAGTGTTGATGAAGAGCGCTGTGTTAGTACTTGGTGGATGTACTGACACGCTATAGTTATTCTTGAAAAGAACTTTGACTAATGAAGCTGGCTACACAATTTAAGATTAGAGGCAAAACAAGACTTCCTATGTTCATGACTCGCATCTGTCATTTCAATAATGAAACCATGAATAAGAGTCACGAATTCATAAAATAAGAAGAGCGTTAGTATCATGATTTATTATTCATGAAAACAGAAACGGATTTGTTTCCGTGCAGGCAACTAAACTTAAGAACTTCATTAGGTTCAACTTATGAACGATGCTTTGGAATTTTATACGGCTGACTTATGAATGGATTTAGTTTCACACGACGTTGTTTTTGTACGCCTTTAAGCTTTCTGTTAACGCTGGCTGAGTCCGTGAGGATGATATGAGGCCAATCGGTTGATACGGTTGTCGCGATACGTACAGCTAGGGCTTCAGCGGAAAAAATGGAGCACTGTGCTGGTAGTTTGTAGAATTGGCTGAAACTGCAGCCAGTGATTCCTATGCCGACTCTGCCTTGCCTAACCGAACCGTCTGTGTGGCGGATACAGTGTCCATTGTATCAGTCTGCCATATGACCTCTGACAGTCTGCATGGCCAAATGCGGGTTGGATCCCGCTCTAAGGGCTCTTTTTATGGTGTTATCGATCCTGGTGTGGTGTGGATCCTGGCCACTTGACGGAGCTCCTGATTGACAAAACTGTGGAGGAGTTGGTTGGCCTCCTCAAGGAGGAAGACTCCTCTGCTAGGACCAGCTGTTTTTTCGAGAAAACCTACAGTGCGCCTGCACAACGAAGATGCGATGAAATATTTAAAGGGGAGTGCTCCTGCCTCGACGATCCCAGGAGTGGACGGAAGGAGTCCAGAGGTAACTCTGATGGCAGTGTGGTAGACCGGGGCTAGTTGGTCTTCAAGCAACTGTCTAGCGAGGCTCATTATTTCAATTCCGTACATGATACGGGTGTTGATGATGGCAGAGGCAACTCGTAGCCTTGTTGCGCGATTGCAATCTGGGTGACGTCCTGCGATGGTTCGAAGGAGGCTGATTCGAGTACGGCAGTTGGATTTCACCTCGTCGAAGTGAGGGCGGAATGTCAAAGAGCGGTCGATCCGGATCCCGAGGACCTTAGCGGTGAAGCTTCAAGTGATGGGTCCACCCCCAAGAGGTACCGGTGTAGGTAGAGGTCAATGGTTGCTGCTGCAGATGTGGATGTATGCGCTCTTGTCGGCAGACAGTTCAAATCCGATGCCTAGGGCCCAGTTTTCTACGTGCCTTACCGTCTGGATCAGCTTCTTCCGCAAAGCTAGCTGGGTGCTTTAGACAACCATCAGGACGATGTCATCAGCATACACAAATATGCAGATATCTGCATGCAGACCTGAGAAGGCTCCATTCATCTTGATTTGGAAAAGGGTGACAGCAATCACCGATCCCTGCGGCACACCTGTTTCTTCTCTGAACGTGCTAGACCGATGTTTGCCAATACTAACTTGAAAAGTCCGACGGCGGAGAACGTTTCGTAGAAAATGCATGATGTGCCCGGTCAGTCCCCAGGCGATGAGCTGGTCCAGGACTTCGGGCATCCACGCCCGGTTGTAGGCCTTGGCAATGTCGAGTATGACGAGCTCAATGTGTTTTCTGCCGACGGTTGACCATTCTCTCTATAATTTTTGACCCACAGCAGTCCTCTGGCAAGTGACCGGGTTTGCCGACTTTTTCGATAGGGACGACTAGGCTGTGAGACCAAGAATGCGGAAGGGTGTTCTCACACCATTCCTTATTTAGGAGGTGCAGGAGTGTAACCAGCGGGAGGTAGATTCCGCAGCAGGGGGTATCCGATGTCATCGGGGCCTGCTGACTTTGCCTTGGCTCGGGAGAGGCCGAAGATTAATTCACTATTTCAAGCGGTGGGACGTCCTCAAGGATAGTGATGTCCGTGATGTAGTTACCTGGCAAGCTGATCTTCCGGCGAAGTTGGTCTGGGTATCGATCTAGCGCGGATAACGCGTAGAAATATTTCCCTAATGAGTCAGTAACTGACGTAGGGTCAGTGGTCGTGAGTCCGTTTATCTTTAGGGCGATTCCATGGTGCTCTTGCTTCCCATTGAGTGCATTTATCCTTCTCCAGAGCTCAGCAGCGGTCTGGCTAGGGTTGATCCCGTTGAGGAATTCCGCCCAGGTAGCGGATTTGGCTGATCGGATGATGTTCCGGCATTCATTTCGCTTCTTCCGGTAATTGCGGGTGGCTTCTTCCTTATCGGGGTGGCCTACTTGCAGTGGTTTTGAGGCTCGGAGGGCTCTTCTCCTGGCTTTGAAGGTCTCCTTAGTCTCGGTGGACCACCAATGGAGCGCTCTCTTGCCTGGTTTTGAACTGATCTTGAGGATGCTCGCAGCAACGGCATCACTGATCCCTGCGAAGAATCGATTGACGTAGGGTTTTCAACGCACACCTCGCCGATTGCGGCCTGGAAGTTATTCCAGTCTCCTTGGTCGTAATACCAACGCGGGTGATCGGGTGATGATCACTTCCCAACGGATCGTCGCGTGCCTCCCAGTAGATCTGTTTGAGGAGGCTGCAGAAGGACAGCTCTAACGCAGATGATCTCTGCCTACCTACACAGAAACAAAAGCGTTCACGAAAATGAAAACGGACCGTGAACTAGTTCACGTTTTCAGGATTTTTACCTAAAAACGTGATTTAGTTCATGATTACCTGATTCAGTTCACGGTGTATTTTTGCTTGTTCTGGAATTCATGACTGCAGTTCACGGATCCGGGCACGGATTTTTTTCCGTGTACTGGTGTAGGTGGGTGAGCCGTCGCTTAGGAGGGTTAGATCCATTTTCTGAGTGGCTTCGTAAATGGAGATTACTCGACGGTTGTTGGAACGGCAGCCCCATGCTTCATGGTGACCATTGAAGTCACCCAGAAGTAGGCTGGGGCCTTTGATGCTCTTCAAAATATCCGTTAATTGGTTTCGAAGGTCGACAAGGATTCCTGCCGGAAGGTATGCAGATATCACTGTGACAGCGATCGAATATGTCAGCTTGACGGCGACTATCGGGTGATCAGTGTCAAGCCATCAGAGTCAGAATGGCGTAGTGAGATCAACCACGGATTCAACATCAGCTCTTTCCAAAAATTCAGGTTCGCATCCCATGTCAGAAACATTAAAAACGCTGGACAACTCCACGTGGTTGCGCTTTTCTTTGTCTATTACGTTTCGAGTCGATAAAGAAGATCTGTCAGTCCTTCATGCAACCACTAGAGAGACGTTTCTTTTAATTTGGCCAAAATATTCGTAGCTCTTTGTATTGTTTTTCTACAATGCTCGAATGTTCATTCTGTGTCAACAAAAGCTTAGTGCTTTTGACAGTTGCGCGTGTGCCATTAATTACGAATGTATGTTCCTGAAAAGAACAAGTCAGTTTCGTTGCAGAAACCAACGAATAGATTTGTGAGTATTACCTTCTATCTTGTGATATAAACTAAAATTCGTTTTCAGTGTGCTCAGTAGTTGACGGAGCATTTTACAAGAACATCATCTTCTATTAACTCCTCAATAAACTCCAAAATGCCACACGAAAAAATGAATTTTAACAGATGCGTAAAACTTCCCTTCTTTCAGTTGCAAGCCACAGCAAGTGTAAATAACGAAATTATTCACAATCTTTCGTACAATCTTTTATTGATAACAGAATCCGAAAAAAGTCATGATACCCACAGCTGCATGCCAATTTCCTTTGACTTGGGTCCCATAACCACGTTTCAAACCGACTTTACCGACTTTTGGCTATAATGTCTTTTAAAAAATGAACTCTTCTACATGCCCACTAGCGTCATGTACTAGCTGAATTCCAAACCAAACATTCCACCTTTGTAGAAGCCCACGACTTTCTTAACAACTTTGCTGAAGCTTCCAATGCTCTAAGTGGTCGGGATCACGTTTAAAATGCTCTCTTTTACATGGCCACTAGCGCCACGCCGTGACCGTTTTCTCAACCACCCGAACCATACTCTCCACCTTCCGGAAGCCCTTGACCTCCTGCAAAAACTTTGCAGAAGGTTCAAACTTTCCAGGATCTCGGGATCACAATATAAACTCGTAAAAATATCCATTCTTTTACATGAACACAGCCACCCAAAGGTGAATGTGGTAAAGGTTGCCCTGCTAAACAAGAAAACTTGCCTCCTCAAATCTGAAGCTGTTATAAAAAGAACTTGCTCCGAGAAAGCCGGAATAGTCAGAATGAATTCAGCTCTTCGTCGTTAAATCTACTAAGTTTTCCCCCTTCGGATACGTATTGCACACATTTACTTGCATCAATAATGATGATTACTATACCAATACATGAGTAAGGTTATCTGGAGTGTGTCCGCGCTCTACCTAAACAGTGCTCTAATCAGTTTCTACATCCTGAACGGTTAGGTTTAAAATTTTAAATATTTTCCAAAACTATCTTCTCGCGATCCATTTAGCATTTTTATTTCAATTTGGCAACTCTAAACGGAGCACAGTAGGCTTTGAATGAAGATTGGAGACAACTCCAACGCAGTGATTTTCGGGGCTGTGGAGAATGCAATGTGAAACTTTTTCGTTACTTTGTAGCTTTTCAAGCAAGCGTAAGATCGGCAAACATTCCAAGGAAAATTGAATTTCAAGAAAGAACCCTTTCTTGAGAAGCAATTGGAATAGTTTGTCAATGTTGACTCTTTCAGGAAATTAAGATATTCTGAAATGTTATACGTTATTCCAAAGTTTGTAGTGAACAGCAATTTTGGCACTTTAAATTATCCACTCTCGCACACAAATTATCCTCTTGTCAATCAAATAGTTTGAATTCAGTGCCTGTTTAAACACATCCATGTGCATATTTGCTCTTTTCATCATCATCATCGATCAATGGTTAAACTTCGACAAAAGGATGATTTTCATACTGTCCGCTATGCACAAGTCCCGCAAACGAGCAAACAAAAACGGGAATTTTCCATAGGTCGTAATTCAAAATAACAACTGTCACCCAACAAAAGGCAGAATGTCATTGGACAAAAATTAATGAGTCGGTCCCTACCTGGGGAGCAGATTCCCCAAAACCCTCTACGTACTCCTTATCTCTGTGCCTGCATATAGCAACGAACATGTGGAACAACGGATGAAGCAAAAATTAAAACAGAGAAAAACCGACCACTGCATCCCCCCCCCCTCTTCCCCTCCGTCTAGCAAATGAAAGAAAAGCTCATCAACTGAACACTAGTGCCCGTAGACCGTAGTGACATCAGCATCCCCTCAAACCCTGCCATCCAACCTCAAAAACTCGTCCCCAAACTGACATTTGTCCTTTTCAGCAGCGAACCCCCCTCAACCGCCCTCTAGCGGAAAAACTTCCATCGAATCAAATACGAGGGGCGGACGAGGCACTACCGCAAACCAGCTGGAAATGTGTTTATTTCCATTCAAAACATTTAATGCGACAAGATCACTGAAGCATAAATTTCAATTTTATTGACTTAATTAATGTTTGTTGTACGGAATCTTCCCCCTCGTTGTCGATTGGCTTTCATCGGATCGAGAAGGGTTTTGCTCTCTCTCTAGCAGGCGGGGATTTTCACCTTTCCTAGAGAAGCTCCTCTTTTTACTTCTCTGCTCTTCAGGAACTTCATTTCACCATCCAAGCAACCCATCGCACGAAAGGCATTCAAACAAAGCACAACGTTCCGCTAAATATAGCAGCCAGTGGCTCCTGTGTAGCAACATGACCGAGGGATTCACTTTCCATCCAAGCATCGCCAGTAGTGGAGAGAGAGAGAGATGATACGGAATTAATTACAGCTGATTGCGTTGTAATTGAAGTGTGAATACGCTATTCCCTTCGATGCGCTTGAGCACCACCCTGCGCCTCCATTGTCATGAGGTGATGGTGATTTTCGATTCGGTGAATTCTACCGGTTGCTTCGATCATGACGCCAAAACCATCGTTGATTCCTCCCTGCTCCTGATCCAACTGAAACATTATGCTTTTGTCCAAACTCAACCACCCACCCAATTTAACCTTTTTCATATCTTCATTTCGTTCCCCAATCCACATATTTGACTGGAATTGCATGTTTACTACCAACGTTTATTGGCCTGTAATTTTTTGATGGGGAACTTTTCGTGTAAACACAATGGGGAACGTACACAAACCCATCCACTTTGTCCTGGTTTCAATATTTTTCCTTCCGAAGAAAAGCTACTTCCTAACACACGGGCCAAGCATTAGCTCGGAATGTTATTCCGGCTTTGACAACCACCCCACTCCGGCCAATTGAATTCGGTTTCCGCGAGTTTTCACTTCCATATGTTCATCACAAAGAAAAAACGTCAGAGGAAGGTGGAGGAGGTGATTGAAACCCGTTGGAAAAAAAAAGCCTCAGTCAGCGAAAAGTTCAGCCTTCCATATCCGGCGGTCGGCATCCATCCATTCTAGGAACCCTCCTACGAGTTCGACATTGCCACATGCCGCTTTCTATAGCAGCCAGCCAGTTTGGTTGCTTCGATTGGCTTCACGCAGTCCTCTGCAGCGAAAGAAAGCTTTTTTTCTTTTTCATTTCCGGGAGTTCACTCACTCGAGGAAAGTGTAGCAGCGAAAACAGCTTATTCGAGTTCATGGGTGTGTTAAGGTACTGAAAAGTAGATGTAGGACGTAAGTCATGGTTAAGTACGAGGTTTGGAATTGAAGTAGCTACATTATTCAAAATCAACGTACAGTGTCGGAATTTTCCTGAATCACTTTTCACATTACAGGTCATGAATTTTGAATCAGTTTCGATTGATGGAAGGGCAGAGCTGTTATTTTTAGGTGATTAACCTATATTTTTTGGACAGCTGCATCTTGTCAAGAGGAATTGAAATTCGTTAAGATTGTCAGGAATTTATGGCCCGGATGCTAGATTACATGGCCGTTAGAATTGTATAAATCAGCGTTGAAGTTTGATGGATTTTCAGTATGAAAGTCGAGCTTTGGTTCTCTCAACGTGAAAATCGCTTTATTTCAAACTAAATTCGTCACCGTTACCAAACATCCAGGGAATCTCGTTTATTAAACATGGTTGAAATCAAGATATCTGATGAACTCAAAATCTTCGATCTACTTCGATCGCATTCGCAGCAGGAAATCAAAGCA